>JAJTTV010000026.1:0-47548 GCA_036971225.1 Arthrobotrys sinensis
ATTGATTTAAAAATTATTTTACTTGTAATTCCTAAATTCTCTAATAAAATATTGTTTAATTAATTTAAAACTTTATTTATAAAATAATCTATTAATTTATAAATAAACTTTTTTGTTTGTATTTTAGACTTATTTTTATATAGACTATTTTTCTTAATATTCAGAAGTAACTATGTTTTTTTATGAATATAATTTTTATGATATTTTTTAGTAATAATCTTTAATTTTTTTTAATAATAAATAATTTTTACTAATAATTTTTTTAATTTTTCTATTATTTAATTTATTTTTATTTAAATTTTTTTAAATTTCATATAAATAATTTTTAATTTAACTATTTTTTATTAACAAATCTATAAAATATGTTCCATTATTTTAAAAAAATTAGTTAGAATATAAAATTATATATTAATCATATACTTATAAAGAACTATTGTATAATTATTCTGTTTTTATCTTATATATATTTAATAATGATCCAATAAATAGTTTAAAGAATCTACCATTATTAAACATTTGTAAAAATTTTTCACACAAAAGTCGCAAGAAATCACTATTTTCTTAAAATTATTAATATAATTATTAAAAAATTTTTAAAACTAATTACTAAATAATTTTTTATTAGCTAAATTTAATTTATATTATTTATTAACTTTATTTAAATTTATTATAAAAATGTATTAATTATTCACAAAAATATTTAATAATTTAAATTTAAAATTTTAAAAAATTTTCCAATCCTTATATTTTATACTACTATTGCTTACCTAATCATATACACAAATTTGGATTTTATATAAAAATTAAATTTACATAAAAAAAATATCTACACAAAACCACCTTCTTTATAAACCCCTGTTCTATATCAACAAAACAATTCCATACAAAAATAAAAACTACACTAAACTTTATCTTATACAAAATATATTATTCATACAGACTAAAAACCTATATAATCTCCACACTTATACAGGACTACTTTTTAAAAAAATCCCATACAAAAAATTCCTTATCAAGAATTTTCTTTAAAAAAAAGAAATAATATTATAATTTTTTTATATTAAGTATAACTTAACATGATAAATATCTCAATCTAATTTTCATTCACTACCTCCTTAATCTCACATAACCAGCACAAAAGAAGACACACCCAATTATAAACTATACCCAGAAAAGTATTTACAAATTTTTATACAAATATTTATTCTATTATTTATGTTTTGGAGTAATAAAATACAAACACCCGTTCAACACATCTGATATATATAGTTGTATAAACCATACCGATATACATATATAATCATAAAAATTATATAGATATACACATCTACATATATAATTATATAAACCATACCGAAATACGCCCTATTTTATATAAAACTTCATCATATATATAAAACCCTTTGAACAATAACAATTCTTAATCTTTTTTAAAATTTTATCAATCAATTTACTTAGTTATCTACCAATATATTTAAATATCTAAAAATATTCTTACTTCTATATATTGTTACATTTCTATATTACCTATTTACTTATTCATGAATATACATACTTCTCCTTTAAGATTTGAACAGTTAAGTAAAGAAAATGGTTTAATAAAATGAGCTAACTGTTTTAGGAAATCCCATGAAGAAGACCTGGGACAGGTGTAACATATAGGCTATTTTACATATTTTTAGTTAATAGATGGATCATTTGATTTTAATTTTATACAAAATAAATTTATAAACTAACATATTGTTCTGTTTTTATCTTGTTTTTTCCTCCATCCCAAATATTTTATATGTATAAGAATTATTTTATACTACCTTATCAACTTTTAATGGCTTTATATTGAATACTGCTTTACGCCCCTTACCAGCATTTCTTTACTATTACTTCATACTAGATGAACATTCCACGTAATGCTCTAGCTGTGTGTAGATGCAGGGCTGGATGTTGACGTGGGGCGGCTCTCCTTGTTGGAGGGATATATCTGGTGGGGCTCGATAGCTTAAACGCTACGTAGCTCCCAATATCTAGAAGGGACGAGGGCTCGGGGAAAACTGCTGGATAGGAAAGTTTAGAGGATGTCAGGACGATGCTGTGATGCGATAGAGTTCATCTGAATGTGTAAGCTTAAGGGTTGGCAGAGGGCGCTTAAGCAAATTGTCGCAAGAGCACCTGAACGGCCAAATTCTACTGTAAATAAATTCTGCCAGCCTTGTTTATTCAATTCCCGAATGGTACACTGTGGAATGGTTGAGAGGCTCTTTTACATCGGCAGGAGCAAATCCGAGGGGTTGTTGGACAGAGTTAATTGGCTCCTCGCAGCCCGTAGTGGCTGATTGTTCCATGGGTTGCAGTCGAGCGATTTTCGCGCTGGAGGGAGGCCTCGTGCAGAGGAGCACGGCTGGCAGCAAGTCTGCAAATGCACAAGAGACTGGTGATTGTGGTGTACGAAAAGACGAGTGTCTGCCGTAGGGTGAAAAAAAAGGGGTACGACGAAATCCTCAGGGGCTTTTGGAGGATAATTACAAGTTTTTGGGCGAAAAAATTGTTGGGATGGATATTAATGGTGTGGTGGCGGCGGAGACCAAGTCGCTGCCGGCACTGGAGGCTGTTAGGATTGTGGTGAACAGTATTGCGAGTTATTTAGATGATGAGAAGTCAGAACGTTTAGAATGCTTGGTGTTTTACTATAATTTGTTTAGGGTGGTGCCGAATTTACTGGAGTTGACGATGGATCCTATGGAGCGGGTATATCAGTACAAGATATATGTTTTTGGGGAGAACAAACCTGCCAAAGGAGATGCAGCATCTGATTGACAGTTCCCAAGATTTGATTTATCCGATAGGCATGCTATGCTAAGCATTGTGATGGCGATAAGCTCAGATCGTTGCTTAGCGCCTTTGCTCCTGGGATAGCTTAGGAATCTTCGATGAGTTGAAGATCCCATTAAATGGAATTCCCTATTTTAGAAAGTGCTAGGCATCTGGTAAAATCCTAGTAAGGATGTTGACGCCATGTGACACAGAATGCGGAGACCTCGAATTCGAATTCATCACGTAGTAACTAGCTAGATTCAAGACCTCTCGTATCTATTTCGATTTAACTCTAATTTTTAATTAACAAAATCCAACAAGCTTGTTAAAATTCTAATACTGCAGGGCTATTCAAGAACATATACTCCACCGACCCATTGTTCCTCATTGATACTACAGGTTTCATGTGGGACTATATTAAGCAGCAAGCCAAGCAAATCATCGATGATATTAAGACAGCATTTCTTAATGAAGCTGAAATTCGAATAACTGTAGTAGAATACAAGAACCACAAAGATTTACCAAACATTCGGTTTCTCGATTTTATGTTTTTGTCTGATTAGGTGCGTTCATTCCTTAATATGCTAAATACTACTAAAAGGGAGATAATATTCCTGAAGATATCCTTGGTAATATTAAATAGATATTTGATGCAACCTGGAAGCATAAGATGCGGTGCATTATCCACATCGCTGACGCTCCGCCGCATGGCCGTACGTTGCATGACTTGGCCGACGCAGATGATTCCTATTCCAACCCAGGCAGCAAGCCGCACCGCCTTACGCATGAGTCACTGATCAGGGACATGATCCGGCGCCAGATCAACTACAGAATATCGAATCGTTCCCTTTCGGATACTATCGTATGTACAAAAACGGCTCTGGTAAACAAAACTTTAGCCTTTCTTTGCTTCCGCGGAATTCTCATATATACAATACATGGCCATTCTTTGACCACAGCTGAATTAGATATTGTTCAGAATTGCAACTTGGTCTGTCGATTCTTCAAATCTCATCCAGTTCTTGTAAGTACTCGTCTACAGCAGCTTCCACCTCAACCTTTTCCCTTATTTTCTGCGTGACCTAAATTTAGAGCTGTAGACCTCATTTCCCTTCTTCCCCTGCCTCCGTCTCCATTTCCTCTGGTCTTTATACCTCGCGATATGCTCAAATACTTCCCAGTCGTTGTCTTCTGTATAAAGCTAACGTTCATCTTCATGGGTGTCATGTTCATCTGCATCGACACCACTCTCGCTTACTCTATGATGTATTATGTAATTTTCTGATTTAAATTCCAACCAGTACTCATGACCGTCTTCTCTGTAGTCGCCCATACTGTCAGCCGTGAATATCCAACCCTGGGACATCACCAACCGCTAGCCGCAATAAAAGTACCCCCACCTCTCTAGCCTATTAGAATCCCAGAATGCTGCTTCGGAATCTATTGACGGCTTTTGTCTACGTAGGTTCGTCAGGCCATCTGTCGGTCTATCATAACTTAATACCATTTCGCCAACAGGCGCCCCATAATTCCTCAGATACCGTCGATGAGGTACTTACTTTCCATCTCGTAGCCGGTAGTTGTCGTTAGAGACTTGGTTGCGCCCGGGCCTCGGCACCCATATGTCGAAATCGGTGAAGAACAGACTTCTTGCGCCCCAGCTATTGTAATATGGACCCTCGCCCACACGCACTACACTCAGAATTTCCTGTATCCTCTCGTTTAGGTGCTCTCTATTTTGGGGATCTACTCCACCAATCCAGGTCGCGAGGTTGTCAGGAAATTCGCGTAGCAGTATTAACCGAGCTATGGGAAAAAATTATCAAAAAAGTTTGTCAGTTCCGAAGAGCTAGTTAGAGTTGATGGGGTGGTATCTAACGAGATCAGATTCCCGAGATAGTCCTGAAGGTATACACTTACAAGGTAAGATAGGTCTCTCAGTTTTACCCACCCCCGCGAATCTATAACCGCATTGCCAGTGTAGACCATTTGGCAGAGCATCTGCGGTTCGACAAAACCCGTCTAGAAAACTATCCCGAATAGCCCTTACTGCCACTGTTCCCCAACATCCCCATTTCCTCAAAACGCCATAGTCGAAAGTCGAGTCCTCATATTGGAATATAGGCCCTGTTATATTAACTCCGACAAAGAACCTATACATGGCCTCTATAATCCGCTGCTCCTCTTCATCACTCGCCAAAAGATAACGTTCTTCCTCCGTTCCTCCGAGGACTTGATATTTCCTTTGCAGGGACCGTCTTTTCTGCGCCTGCTCCGACAACCTAGAATATACGAATCGTTCATAGATTTTTAGAATACCCTTGTGGTTCTATATGATTGCCTTCTCGTCTTTCCTCCGTAGAGAGAAACTGGTGGGATTTCTGGGGGTCCGCTGGACTCAGGTATCTGCTGTATCTCCACCATAACTGCTCTGAAATTATGGCCATACTTATCGCTTTCGATTTGTATGGTTGGCGGAACAGGGTTTGGATACACAACATATTCCAGCATTGCTTCGAGAGCTCGTTGTGGAGGGTCGCTGGAATTATCCAGTTGATTGTGATAGCATGCAAGCAATATGGAGTCCCGTGGGTATCGCCCCAGAGCGTCGCTGCGAAATACGGTCGATTCAATTAGTGGTTCGTAGGCTTTATAGACCGAGTGATAACTTGGATACGCGTGACAGAGTGATTTTAAGCTGCGGACAGTGGGGAGAAAGCTTAGGATGAGGAACTTGGTGTCGATAGAAAGAGAATCTAGGTTTGACATTTTGGTTGATTCATACCCGATGATAATGGCCGGATACCATTATATTACGCTTTCAAAGCTTTCAATAGTATGGAAGAACGTCGGCTAAAGAACTATCACGAAGCGGTCAACTTACTTCTCACAGCCGGCGCGAACCCGCATTTGCGATTGAAAACAGGCGAGACGTTTATCGACGCTCTAGCCAAGACCGGATGGACTCTCACGGAAGAGGGTGAGTTCGACTCTGAAAAGCGGAAAATATTTGAACGCATGGTAGGAATGGGGGTAGACGTCAACGCCCGCGACAATCTTGGGGAGACAGCTCTGTTCAAATTCTTCCGGTCAAGTGGTATTCACCAAATTGTAACACCAGGCCCATGGCAGAGTGAATATAAAGTTTATGATAAGATGAGAGCGGTGATAAATGAGCTCCCTGTGTTTGAGATGTTCGACAAGGCAGGGATGGATTGGAGAGCCATCAATGATGCTGGAGAGACACTTTTACATGTGGTAGCTTCCAACCCGCAGCTTTCGTGTTGGCCATGGAGAGCTACGAGGCGGTTTAAGTTCTTGTTGGATAAGGGAGTTGATGTCACGATTGAAGATGAGAAGCAGAGAACGGCACTTGATATTGCCGCTAATAGGGATGCGAAGGATATTTTAGATCTGTTCAGTCGAGACTTGCAGGGCGGAGAGGAAGGAGACTTTAATAAAAAGATTAACTATAGCGGGATTAAAGGAAAAATTGTTTCTGGACCCCGAAGATGATGGTGACTTGCGGTTTTAGGATGACATAGGACTGCGGACGTACTATAAAATATTATATTCTTGTTCCAATAGCTACACCAGAGGCTACTAATATATTTAACCTACACACCAGCAATGCGAGATATTGAAAATCAAAATTTTGACGTCCTCACAAGCATAAATGAACGAAACCAGGCCCTACGAGGTCTGTGTTGCTGGAATCAGCCTGTCACAGACTGCGTACCTATGAGATATGCGTTGTGAAAATCCAGCGCTGAGTCGTACCAATCCCATACAAATCTACAAGTGAAAAGGTTGACTACTAAGCGAGCTTTGGATCATTTTTTTAATAAAGATACAAATATAATCATTATAGTAGATACTTACCTAGTGTAGGAAATCGTATATAGACTAGTTCAGGGTATCAAGGTAATACACAAATGTCACAAGGCAAGATGAGGCCCTAGTGTATATACAGATTGAGCTTGCCGTTTGGCTCTTCAGCCTTGGAAGAGGCATCCACCAACTAAGATATATTCTGCAATCGACTTTGGTCTCTTAATTTCTTGATGGAACCGAATAGCTCGCTCCGTTTGATTGAGCCATGAGCTTTATAGATCTTGTTATTCATCCCGTCGTACATTCTTGGGCAAGAGAACGCCTACAACCATCAAAGCGGTTCTAAGCTCTGAGAGATGCTCTAACGATCCTCGGAAAAGCAAGTCAATGGGAAAAAGTATCGCGAGAGAGCAGCGAGTGGGACGCACGCGAGGAACAGAGGATTGCGTCTCATTTAAAGTATCTCCATCCTACATGAAGAACCAAAAATCGGAAATGAAGCCTTGTTTGTCGCATTCTACCACATCGCATTAATCTTCCGCAACCGGAGCAAAAACGACGAGGCCATGCAATGGTACGAGCGAGCACTTGCAGGCAGAGAGAAGACTTTGGGCAAAGACCGTCGACAATCCTCACAGCTGATTGTCTCCAGATTCTTACAAAGAAGATAAGCGCATCCAGCTAATTCTGAGCAAATAAATTTGTATGTATATCGCTTGTATCAGGATCTTAGAGAAAGACCATCTGTCAAGAGGAATGGGTGACATATACATGTTGTCGGAATACATAATTTGTATGCAGTGTGTTGTGTTGTGTTGGAGTGGCTCTTTGGCTTTGTGGGCTAGTTCCGGTATTTTCTGGTGGCTTCTCCGTGTCTGCCACCAGTCTTTAATCTACCAGGATCCTAACCTTATAGAAACCCTTCAAGCGCCGAGGCGGTAATAGATGCCTCCACGACAGATACTCCCTTGCAAGGTGGTAACGATCTCTTGTAGGATGCTGAAAAGCATCAGTCTGCGAAGGTCCGGTCTGGTTCGGGGTAGCCAATCTGGCTAGAAGACTTCCCCTTTTATTCAGACCAATTCACCGTCGAACTAGTTATCCGGAGTATATATATAAAGAGGACTCCTTGCTGTCTCTTACGATTGTCATGTTATACCCGTCATGGCGAATATACTTCTGTCTCCGTTATTCGGACCCGGGCTGATGGCCCGACAAATGCAAACGAAACCTCGGTTACAGACTACTTAGCTTGCCCCGGTCTGTTTCCAACGGGTTCACAACGGAGCTATCGTGTTTGCGGACTTTGGCGCCGACGCCTACGGCAACCTACAAATCAACCTGCCTCCGCCCGTTCCTGCAAATATCACGCTCACAATCCGCCTGGGCGAGAAGTTGGATGCAAAGACGGGCGCAATCGACCGTAAGCCCTACGGCAGCGTGAACTATCGCCAATTATCGCTGGTGACTCAACCCAACCAAAGCCTCTATCGACTCCAAATCCCGTCCAAGCCCCAACACAACAACCCGAAGGCCGTGCACACCCCGCCTGAAATGGTCATCACAGACCACGGCTGCCTTGTTGATTATAGGTATCAGCAGGATGGAGTAGGGTTTTCTGACGTAGTCGATTCAGTATTGGGTAGACTATTTCATTGATGCACGTCGATCATCGATTTGCCATTTTGGCGCTCCTCATGACGGCTCCTTACGGCAAGGCATCGGAAAAGAATCGTGCATAGAAAGGCCCTTCGATCTCTCGCATGAACGAACGTTCGCAAATCTACATGCAGTGGTGATCGATTCTAGGCTATATTCGAAACGCGACGTGCATATTCGGTCTCGTGCAGAGAAAGTGCAGTGGTGGCCACGGAATGCTTAGTCCTAAACTGGAGTGGGCATGGTACGGTTGATCAAGTACCTAAATATTTCATGGGTCTGTGACTTCTTAATTGGGAAGTTTTCAGATCTCTGGCTATACCGCAAACAACTTAGTGTGTAATTCAGAGATACCTTGATAAGTTTGCTCTGATTGGTTTATTTGAGCAAGCCTATGAAACAGACTGGCTGCGCCAGCTTTTTTCCGTAAGCGCCTTCTGTGACGTGAAGGAACCCACTACACATTCTCTAGATCGATATACAATAAGATACTTTTTGTCACCGAGACCTAGTCTTTCATATCTTTTTACTGATCGATTTCTTGAAGAAGAACGGATTCGACGACCCCGATCCCAGTAAGAAAGGCAGACCGTGGAATACCTCAAAAAGGAGCTGGACAGCCTTCCCAGGATAACGGCGAACAACTTCCCAAGTTACCGGACAATCTTATGTATGATGATGATAAGCCAATCAAAATCCCCAAGTCCAAGCTACCATCCGAGTATATAGACGTACTCGCCAAGGTACTAAAGGCAAAAGCAAACAGCAAATGTCTCGACTTCTACATAGTTTCGTACTCGATTCTTATATCAAAGTATAGCGTGAGTTCCTCCCCAAACACTCCGTCTGATCCTCTTCACTCCACCTTCGTTTCCCCTCTCTCCTTCCTCTCCCCAGTCCTCCCCCTCTTCGGGCCCAAATAACTCTTAATAAAAAACATCACAAACAAATACGTCAGAGGGATCAAATAAACCACACTCGTCACAACCGCCCAAACCTCCACCCCGCCACTCAAGCAACTCACGAACTCCTTATTAATATCCTCGATATGTATATTTATCCCCGAGTTTTCCTTGATCGTGTCCGAGATGTCGGCTAGCACTGTAGGTGGGATGTAGGAGATGAATATCTGGATGGCGGCGCCGGAGCCACCGACGAGGAATTGGGTTATTTGCATGGTGGTTAGGAGGCGTTTGATGGGCGTTGGGACGTGGATTTTGAGGGCGGAGAGGGTGTAGTAGGTGTACTATCGAGAGTCAGTGAGTTGAATATATGGAGGGGAAGTGGGGAATAAGGGGCTTACCATGAGGGTGTGGACCGCAGAGTTGAAGAGGACGAAGATAAAGATTGGTGGGGACATGAACCGAATACCCGCCCACATACACAGCATAGCTCCAGCATGGTGATCTATATTACCGACTAGTTAGTATATACCCCCTCATGCTTTTATATAAAAGTTGGCAATCTTACAAGTCTGCAGCGTACTACTCTTCTTCCCCTTCGCCAAAATAATCGCGGTATCAACCACCTCATAAAACTTGCTAAGATAAAACAACCACCCATAAAACGCCAACCCTTCTTCCCACAGCCCGCTCCCGGACGCAATCCTAGGTCTTAACCCGCTGACGTCGTTAATCCCCACCGCCACACTATCATCGTGGATCTTGCAAAGCCCGTGGACGAACCCGCCGAATCCGTTTTCCCAGCTAATCGTCCGCTGGAAAGTAGATGTAATGCCGGCGAACGTCCAGCCGGAGTAGACGGCTAGCAGAGCGTTGTGGAGGACTACGAACCACTTGAAGGCGGAAGTTTTCGCAAAGGGGTAGGGGGTTGGAGAGGTGGTTTTGGAGGCGAGGGAGTTGAGGTAGTAGACTGTGATGGCGTAGACGGTGGCGATGGTGATGGGGGCGCGGACATCGAGGAGGCGGATGTAGATGTCGCCGGGGATGGCGTGCGGGATTGAAGGTGGGATTGGTTGGGAGGCGTTTTGGAAGTTGAAGAAGGAGGGAGGGGGGACGACGAGGCGGACGGTCGACATGATAGGTTAAGATGCTCTGGGGAGAGCTTGGAGTGGAACTTCTTGAGTGGGTTCTGGAGTCAATTTATATCTATATCCACTGTGGAAAAGATAAAAGCTATGGAGACAGCTGGTCACCTACCTTGCCTTGTCCTTCAGCAATCGACGGGAGGTACCGGCGGAATCGAAGGGGGGTTTGCGGGACGAGGTTCACAGAACATAAATTTAAAAAACCTCGCGGGCGTTTACGCCAACAAACTTTATTTATCAGATCGGTCGGTACAATCGGAACGGAAAGGCTTGCCCGATTGATCAATAATCTATGGAGTATAGGAAATAAAAGATATATAATCAGGTCGATGAAACGACGGTGGATAAGAAACTTCAACACCGACACTTAAAAGTGTTGAGAAAGAAGCAGGCCAAAAAGCACGCCGCCGTTGGCTGTTTTTGCAGGAATGGCGGGGGGGAGGTTTCCGCTTTNTTTTTGTTGGGAAGGTAAGAAAGCTCGAGCGGGCCTTTGGGAGGTTATGCAGGTCATGCCTGCATCTCAACTGGAGAAACCATGTCGATGGGACGCTGGCTGATTAATATCCCTTGTACAGATTTAATATCGAAAATTTGTTAAGATAATAAGGATTGAAGACGGCAGTAGGAGGCTGTCAGACAAGTAATGTCAGACCCTGGATGGCTTAGATCACGGGTGTTAAGCTACAGGGAATGAAGATGTATTGCTTGTTCCCTAATCACACTGACATCGACGCAACTCCTCGACCTCTCAGGAACGCTAGGCCCCAGAGGCATCGGCGCCGATACCGCCGCCAGAATTTACTGCGGGTACCCGGATAGACTCGCCAGCTTCGTCACCACGGAAAAGATCTCGCACAACAATTAGCCCGCGATTAATTGGCGAAGAGAGCACTTCAGGCTCGTCAGGTAGCCATACTGTTAACTCCAGCAGGAATTCCAGCAGTGGATCCAGTCGCAGCAGACGGTCGAATGCAAGTTATCAGTCGAGAGCCAGCCAAGATTCTAACTTGAGCTGTAGATCTGACCAGCATTTCAAATTTAGAGAACAAATTAAGAATCTCGCGAAAGGTTATTATGATTGGGCGTGCTGGATTGTCAAACCTCAGAGAGATCTGTTGATGTGGCTTATGTTATAGTGCAGTCCAGCAAGGAAGTGGGTGATTACGAACTATAAATTTTGCTAGTGTAATAGTAAACTAACAACTGTATCTCACATTACAGTTTATGTCTAACACTGATTGCGGTATTTTGCTTTTTGATAATAACGACATCGACAACGCTCTCTCGTCTTGTAAAATGTGCTATGATGCATTCGACTAACTATTACCCTAGATAATCATACTTCTACTAAATCTAACTTGGTTTTTGGATTTTGAGTGTGAGGATATGAAGTGAAGGAGTTCGATACTGCAAAGATGTAGATTGGTGCTAACTGGTGATATATTTTGAAGCTATTTAATGGAAAGCGAGGCAATATCCGATAGTTTGATGCAATATATGCTATAGTCCAAAGTATCTGGTGGTCTTTACCAGGTGTATTTACGCACGGACTATTTCTTTGGCCCCTAGCAGCCCCAGGACTGTCTGGTAAACCAAGAATATGGCACGGCAGTTCAACTATGCTGTCCTTATATGCTGCTGAGGTCTTGGGCTATACTAGTTCCACCAGCATATGGTTGGGTGACGTAAATTTTATATGCTGCACGAGCTGATAAATCTCTGGAGAAGGGAACTGGCTTTGACATCTCTGCCGGCGCTGATGGATCCGGGTAGTGCCATTTAAGGAGGTAGCCACAGTAGATATACAGATTTGTTCACGACGACGGATAGCCAACGCTTGACTAGCCGTGAGATATAACCCGGGATAATTCTGTCACTTCAACACCCGAAAGCGATTCCAAAGAAGTTGTTGGAGGCCAAGGATGCGTACTGGCTAGTCAACTGTACTAGCAATGGGGCCTGGGCTGGTCACTTGAAGTATCTTCTGGATACGCCAAGGAAATTTCTGGGTCCAGGGCAGTGTGGAATCAGGCTTATACCACGAAGTGTTGGAACCGAAATGACGGACGGTGCATGAGCAGCATAAGGCAGGGGTACCTTCTCGCTCTGTTGGAATACTTTTTTGGGGGGAACGGCAGTGGAACCGGGGTGATGTGTTATGGGACGACGGATGTGCAGCCTTCAGCTGACGGCTTGCGGTACTGGAGGTTATTGCTCAGCGGACGCGATTTTGTCAGTTTGCTTCAATATCTGTGGCAATTTGATACGCACCAATATATGCACGAGCGTTACCGTGTCCAACTAGCACTTTTGATGCAGATTTCGGCATTTACTGCGCCTAGACCTGGGTCGATCGTGGAGTCCTGTTGCCGTCTTAGAAGTGGGCAGGTTCTCAAATACAGAGTATATTAGTCCCCTCAGGGTCGCCGCTGATTATTCATTGTCTCATTCTAACGTAAAGGACTAGCACATCCGTATATATGCCTACTACAATCAGGACCCTAAAAAGAATTCGCAGCTTTGCTTCAAGGTCCTGCTCGACGTTGAATACCACAAAGATGTGAGGGAGATAGAGAGGTATGTCCAGCCCTGCCGATGTTCGAAGGTTCTCAAGTCTCACGGGAGAGGAGAGTACGCAGTTCCCGCCACAAATTGGTACTAAAGTTGCTGTTCTTATAGAACTACGTACACACTCTACATGTACGAAAAACCGGCGTTTTGCCCCGTTCTTCTCTTTCTGGCCTTGGGATTTGCGGATAATGCGTTTGAATCTTTACTCGGCCCATTACAACTTCAGAAGATTAGAATCCCACCAGGAAAAGACGCGTTGGAGCTACGCTGGAAGAAGTCCTTCATGGAGGTGCCCATTTTCCGGGAAATTGAGTCTTGTGGCAAGTTAGGCGCTATCACAACAATTTCTGATACCAAGTACTGGAATACCAGACACTTTCGAAGATTTCTCAAGGCGTTGGGGGAGAGAGCTGGCTACCGATATGGGCTATATCCGCGATGCTTTCGCTACGGGTCGAGCTACGCGGCTGCACGATACCTCACCTCCAATGAACTATGCTTATTCATGGGCCATCGTGAGAAGTCCCAGATATAGAGTAAACACTACCAAAATCGCAGGGTTACATGGAAGACCCAGGAAATGTACTTGGAAGACGCTGACAACGGTGCAAATTATGAGTGTATTCTTACAGTTTTAAGTCTGACCCGAGATAAGAATGCACCCTCCAAATTACCGGAAGACCTTTCAAAAATCTACGAAAAAGGCAGCAAATGGCAGCAATTACGAGATGAATGCCTCAAGGTCTCGGTTAAGATAGAGAACTTGCCTAAAGGGGAATCGCGAGTGCTTGAGAGCCTCCAGAGACAACTTCTTGAAGCATGCCGCCTCCGGGATAATCGGCGTCGAAGATTCGCCGAACGAGTATACAAAACAGTTCGAGGTGTATAATTTAAGCATTCTTCATCCAATAGCATCCGGCCGCAGCTATCGGGGGATTATAATATACAAAGAAGAAGACACTACACCGCATCCGCAGTACAAACTCGAGGATCGCACGCGGCTTGTTGACACGTTCTACGAGGCCAAACCAACATACTCGGCTTGGTGGGACGCTCTTTACCTCATGATTCGTCTGGCAAGGCGTTCTGAAGCCGAACCATCGGTGTTGCAACGTGCCGGAGTAGGAGGAGATCACATATCGGAGGAAAGCCACTCGGATAGCGAGAACTTCGTATATGTTATGTCGGACGATTCGGATGGCGAGACTGATGTTAATATCACCTTGCCAAAAGGTTTGTTGCCTCTTCTGAATAGTTTCTTAAACCTTTCGCGCTGAATGATGACTGTGTTTAGTTATCGAGGCATCATACAATCAAGTTGAATTGTTACACAACCTCTCGTTACACCACTGGTCAACCGGTAATATAGCGATAAAGTCAGCATGGACAGTCAGTCAAAAGTTGCAAGTCGGCCATGGGCTCATAAGCCAAAGCCCAGCAGCTGTGCTGCTACGTCGGTAAATAGGATGGTAGGTCTAGAGAGGTGGGCGGTGGCTAGTCATCGGTCAGAGGAGAATAATGCAAATAATATACAAATACGCCGAAACCAGACGTAACAAGAGAGTACGTACTGCGTGCACCATGGTTTTATGGATAAGGCAGCGAAAAACAGGTTGGCGAACGTATAGCAGAAACCAATTGATAGAATATTACAAATATACGAGACTGCTAACCACATATATGGCACGCTGCGTTGAATAATAAAATGCAACGTAAAATGCAGCCTGCATACCCCAGGTACCCTTCACATGCACGCCGTTGGCAACTAACCACAAAAGCCCTTCCGCTGCTCGTATAGGGTGCGTCGATTAGTATCACTGTTGTGATATGGCCATGCCCCCGTACGACGAGAGAGAGCTGTAAAAGCTTGAATTAGAGCCTTTGAGTTGCCACCATGGCTCACACATGCGCTGTCCAGCGCCATACGCCATAGCATCGTTCGACGGGGAGGCACTGGCTCACAGCCCTTGCCAAAATTTCGTTTTAGACGAGAAAGGCTCAGACACGAAGGCCTTCGGCCTCTTATCCGGCGTTTTTATCACTTCTAGATGTCTTGAGACATTCTCAGGTGCGGATTTGACCATAGTCCTATTGTGGGGATGCAGATAATTCAAGAAGATCTCGGAATTATGTATAAGCTTTAGCACAGGGTGAGTAGAATGCTGCTGCTGTCGGTTTGCTTGCCTGCTACTGCTGCCGAAACTATGTCGCGATATCGTTTCCTACCAGTTACTGCAGTGCCAGATGGGATGGTTATATATTTTGAATAGGTAGGGTGCTTTGAGGACCATAACGGTATATGTTCGTGTGGTAGAATGGTTCGTATAACAAATGGAATAGGATGTTGTTGGGCAATATATTCTTATTTATACTGTTATGTTTAGTATGTTAATATGGCGAGAAGGGAGCGCTCTCTGCCATGAGACAGGGCTGCTACGGTGGCCAGGTCATAAAATCATAAAGTCGTAAGGTCATAAGATCATAAACCCCCCATATGGAGGGCGGTAGAAGCATTAGTGCATACGGCCGCCGCCACCGCAGGTATGTTCTGCCAATTATATGTTAATGCTATAAAGGTAGCACGACTGCACTCGTGGCCATCGGATGCAACCCCTCTACAGCGTAATACTATACTATTATGTTCATATGCTACTATAGCCGGGAGGCATATACTACTCTATCATAGTCCAACGGTAACAAATAAAATAGGGCATGTTATGGGGTAAGCGCAGCGCGTGCGCAGGAACTCAGCGCTGCGCCGGGTTTTGGCCACCACCATAGCACTGCCCTTGTTGTATTTGACGACTACCCGATGCGATGCCCCTCAATAATAAGAGAAAAATGCCATATGATTGGGTTGGTATGTTGGTATTAGCTGGGTGAAAAGTTTTTTTTGAAGTGGTGATTTAGAATGATTAGGAAAAGGTATGCCCATTCACTCATGTAGAGAGGGGCAGGCGTGCGCCAAGGATATCAGCTATACAGAGGATAGCCTCATGCCCTTAAACAGTTTGCATGTGCGACACAACGGATGTACGTGAGCTCTCATGAGAGCACATCTATAGTAAAATATACATTAAAATCTAAAATATTGCAACCCTATCAAAAATTTGAAGAGGGTTAGGAATACCGAGGATGACTAGTCTTGACGATGCCCCAGATCTCTAACAGTAATATATGGATCGAAAGCTGTTCAAAATCTCTGAAGACTTGAAGAACTGCTCTTTATCATTGAGAGAAATGAGTTGGATATTGTCGAAAGGCTCGTCTCACATAGAAACGCGAAAGAAAAGAGACATATTTTCATTCTAGTTCTTACGTATAAGTCTGATTCCACGTATTACTCGCAACAAGGACGTTCCGCAGCTATGTCTCCGTTTACAAAGCATACCAGACCAAACTTGCATTTTAAGATAAAACACAGAAATCAAGACTTTAACTTTACCCTCTACTCGTCGGCAATTGCAGAAAACTTCTCCAAAATGGACTGGTGCAGCCTTTCATACTTGCCGCTGATGGCCTCTTCTCCCTCATCAGGAATCTATGTATCACATATCAGTATGTTCATTTTGAAAAAAAAAAAAAAAATCAAGCTGCCTAAGAAAACGTACCTCGAACTTCATAGATCTTAGCTGATATTGCAGATCCTGTGTGCTGTCCTTGGTCTTGCTCCACGCTATGCCACTAACAACCGCCTTTTGGGCCTCATCGTGGAAACTCATCATATTTTTCATCATCCAGTTGCTCTTCCACACCGGGCAGTATTGATCATACTTGGAGTATCCGTTCTGCTGCAAGAAGTCTTCCTTGACTAAACCGGACACCCATAATGTAACTTTGTCGTTATCAGCGAGAGATTGAGCACCGACCAACTGGACGACCTGTTCGAGTTCTTCGGAATCGGTGAGGAGTTTTTTGATCTGGTCACGGTATTTGGGGAAGTCTGGGTATTGTTTCTCGTAGTATTTGTCCAAGATACCGGTGTACTTGCTGTACGAAAGACTGGTGTTCACAGATGGGAAATGTTTTCTCTGAGCCAAACGCTTGTCGAGACCCCAAAAGACCTGCACGATACCTAAAGTCGACGAAGTGACTGGATCCGAGAAATCACCACCCGGAGGACTGACGGCGCCAACAATAGATACAGATCCACTTCGGTTGGGACTTCCGAGACACTTGGCTTTGCCGGCGCGTTCGTAGAAACTGGCTAACTTGGAACCGAGGTAAGCTGGGAAACCCTGATCCGCAGGCATTTCACCCAAACGACCAGAGATTTCACGAAGAGCTTCGGCCCAGCGGGAGGACGAGTCTGCAATCATTGCCATGTCATTGCCTTGGTCGCGGAAGTATTCCGCGAGAGTGATACCCGTATAGATGGAAGCCTCACGGGCTGCGACAGGCATATTGGAGGTATTGGCGACAAGGGTTGTTCGCTTCATGATTTGCTCTTTACGTCCCTTGACCTGGATGGAGAGCTACATTAAGTCAATAACAGTGTACGCGAGCCACCAAATGATGAGCATCGACTTACCTCTGGGAAATCCTTCAAGACTTCCGCCATCTCGTTCCCTCTCTCACCGCACCCAACGTAGATGATACCATCGGTATTTGAGAATTTACTTAATGACTGACTAATCACGGTCTTTCCACATCCGAAAGCACCAGGGATAGCCGTCGTACCACCCTGCACGGACGGAAACAGTGCATCCAAAACCCTCTGTCCGGTGAACAATGGATAATCCGCCTGCTGTCGCTCCGCCACCGGGCGAGGGACACGGACGGGCCAGGTGTGCATCATCGGGTACGACTGTTTCTTGCCATCAAACTCAACCTCCAAGACCTCATCCGTAACATTATAATTTCCCTTTTCCGCGATCCAAGTGATAGTACCGCGAGCACGAGGGGGTAGAAGGATGTTATGCTCGTTCATTAACGAGTTTTCGTGTACGACAGCGTAGAAGTCTCCTCCAGTGATATGATCTCCTACCTTCCTTTCTATCGGATCGAATCCCCATTGTCTTTCACGATCCAAAGCCGCAACGTCGATACCACGGGGAATATAGATGCTGTTGGATTGCTTTTGAATAGCCTTTAACGGACGTTGAATACCGTCGTAGATGTTTTCCATTAACCCAGGACCGAGTTCGACGGATAGTGGCTTTCCAGTTCTCAGCACTGGACCGCCGACGGTGACACCGGCTGTCTCGGTAGCGACCATCAGCAACCCATATCACGGATATGAACATTCGACAGAACATACCAGTCTCCTCGTAAACCTGGATGGTCGCCTTGTCCGCTTCTATCCTAATGACTTCGCCCATCAAACAGTCGTGTCCAACTCGTACCTAGACTGTCTATTAGCCCTTCATTCCATCCCTAGTTGAGTGCATGGCAGTAATAGTGGCATACAAGCTCGTACATAGCACATCCGATCATGTTCTCCGCGACTATGACGGGCCTGCCTATTCAGTCAGTACTGGCCCTTTACCTCATAATACCGTCTCTGATAGACTAGCGCTTTCCACGTACCCGGAGACGGAGTAGATGGAGCCTACTCAGAAAGTAGGAAACTGTGTTAGTAGACGTCCTTATGTACCGGTAACTGTAGTAGAATTGGGATATTTCGTACCATTTTCGCCCTCTTTTGCCTCTTTATCTCTAAGCTACATTCACCGAATTGAAGAGTTAGCCTCTATGCATGCTTTGTAGGCCCAAGAACAGAGTATATACCATTATGTATGGGTACTATAATACGTCCCAGATCTGTAGCCGCTATTCTGGAAGATACCAGGCTGTGCCGAATTTGGAATCCAAGTTATGTAGACCGAAGAAATCGTGGATTGGAAGTTCGGGGTTGTGCAAATGGTGAGAGAAGGCGTTGTAGTCGCAGACAGACGTCACCGTCCTTGCCTGTTTGTGCGTTGGAGCTCGCATGTCTTACTTATCGTAGAGATGGGTCGGCTCAACACGCAACATTCCCCCTAGTGTAGAGAAATTTGCGACTTTGTATATTGGTAAGAATGTCCACTTGGGAGTTCCGTATTATATGTGATATCTTTATTTTTCATATTTACTAAGGTCCGACCTCCTCCGAACCTGAGTAAGCCAAGGACAAGCCATACAAACTGTCTGATCCGTCTTCCTCGATACAGGTTAGAAGCGAGAGAAGAGGAAATTACAATACGATTGTGCCAATATGTCGCTTTAATAGTCTCAAGAAATCAAACCCTATCGACTGTTTAACAGAATGTTAGACATGATTAATCAGGTTGCTATTCAAAATATCATTAAATACAATTTCAAATGTATATATATTTTGGTAGAAGTATTAAGGCAGCTAATTATACTATAGATTATCATATTAAAAGTAATGTTAATAATAACAAGTAGTTAGTTTTTGTTAAAAAAATATTTTTAAGACCGATACTTGTTAATAAATAGTATTCTTCCAAAGGAAGTAGAGATAAATTTGGTTTTATTATGAGCGATGCAAATATTTTCCAGCTTCCGAGATGTGGACATTGCTTGGCATTCTTTCTGACAGGGAAGAAATTGAAGATACATATTAGAGAGCGTCAAAAGGTCAGTAGCCACTCAGAACGATCATGCCGGGGGTCCCCAAGACTAGCAAAACATAGCCTCGCACATTCCCGCCAGTACACAGAAGAGGGCCCCGAAACGTTCGAAACGTAAACGGGTTAAAAGCTCTCCCGCAGAAAAATATCAGTTATGAACGGTTTCGGTACTGCCGTAACTTCTTGTGTATGGAAGCCGATTAATTTTTATTCTAATATTCCCCATGATCATAGGAACCATATACTTCCAGTAACACCCTCTGGATGGGTGGGTGGCTCTAAGAATAGAGATTTCGATCCCATTAGTTAAATCCACCTGAGTAACTACACAGCATCATGTCGGTATAGATAGGGAAACAGCAGGAAGGAGCTGTATAATCCCGATTTCGGGCAGAGACTGGCTGGTTTACGACAGCATACTCCTAACTTCTAAATCTCAATCTCCACCGTTGACGCACAAGGATCCTGTGAAAAGTAATAGGTCATGGGATAAGTTCCCGTTCAGCAGGTTCGACACCCCGCAGCACATGCGTGCAGCTGAGGGCCAACTGGATAAGTATAAAAGGAAGCCTTCCGGCACAGTTCAATACTCAGAGCAAAACCATCCAAGCTTACCTCTACCAAGGATTCAACCAATATCATGGCCCCCATTTCTTTGCATTGAGATCCTTACTCTCATCTTTTACTATTTCCTGGAGGACTACTATGCTTCGGCGTTTTCCAAGATATGTATTGCCCAATATCTCATAATCCTTCAAATTCGCGAAGCAATATTTAACCATTGGCAAACCCGTAAGGCCTATGCGCTAGTATCCGATATCGATCTTTTTTTGCAAACTTCGTGCCGGTGCCAGCTTTTCCTATTATACCGACTGTCCGATACACCTTGGCTTCACCACTCCATCTTCCAGCTGGAATTCAATTTCTACCAATGTTTGCATTGTGAATACTACTCAGATGAGGATCGTGCCGGTTTTGTAGGTGGTTCAGATCGCCTTTGCAACTTCATCATTGCCTTGCATAGGCGCATTAAGCTGTTCAACCATGTGCAGAAAAGTAGAGCGAATCCTATTATTGAAAGCTGTAATTTTTTCCAGGGGTGTTGCTTTAATATTACAGCAAGCTGCTCTCAATTAAGAAATTGCAGTTAGGCAATTAGGTAAGTTCAACAAAACCTTTACAATCATGATTATTCCATAATCTTTTGTACCACAACTCCAAGGAGACAAAGCGTGGAAGCATAAACCAACTTATTAGCAATTGATCAACGCTATTATCTCTCATTCTCAACCGCGAGTTTTCTCATCGCCTTAGGTTCACTTTCCCACCCCCCCATCCCCAACTAGTAGGCAAAGGGAGAAAATATCCTTCGCAGCAATTCTTTTATACTAAGAAGCGTAAGTGATGCTTTAAGAATGAAGGATCATAATAGCTTATACGAATAGGAAGCGAGCAATTCTACTCGCTATTACGTTTTACATGGCCCTTTGGTAGAGTGAGATATGGTCCTCCAACGATGACTGCTAGATATCTGCAACTAATGTGATTCGGTCCTACTATGCATTATGGAAGACAGTTGATTCGACATCACTTGAGTGGGCGTGCACAGCACATCCAATGAAAGCCAACTTTTGAAAACAATACCCGAAACTGAACAAGGCAGCAGTGGTCCGGACGCGCAAGCCATATGTGTTGATGGAGTGGCATTACGAAGCAACAAAGATTGCCTCGAAAGTAGCCAGGTAATGAATGCGCTAGGACAACATATATTAGGTCGCTAGGGAAATTGACCGACGATTCAAATAGGATGTACGTAAAGCCTTGGAAATATTGGGGTTAGGACCTGCTCTTAACACAGTATATTTCCTTCATATTTTCCTTGCTGTCAACATCACTCGTTTTCCGATATACATTCATGTGCTTCTCTCCAATCCGCCAAATACATCGCGATTCAATATTTCCCAGCTTTAGACGGCAGCAACAGGCTCAGGCTGCCTGTGTCCTCGTCTTCCAAAACCAAAACGGCTCTTCTCTTCGTGCAAGCCCGCTGTATTATCGATAGCCCGGCGGCGTCGAGCAAGACGGTGTGATAGGATCGTTGAGAGGAAGAATAAGATCCTACGGTACCAATTATTAGCAAATCTCTACTTGACTGATGCAAGATAATACAGCAAATTTACAGAACTTACGTCTGAAGAACCAACAGTGCGGCCACAAGCCTCACCATATCACAATGCTGCTTCCCAATAGTTCGAAAAACCATCACCAACTGGTTTTCCCCACAGGTGACATTAAAGTTATCCCGATACACGATCGATGAAGCAAAGTACCCGACAAACAAGAGGAAATCTAACAAGGCGATAAGAGTCTGTGAGTCGTCGTGGAGGAATAAATGCGTCAAAATCGCGATTATAGTAATAACAACAGCAGCGACTGAGAATCCCAAAGGTACGTCGACAATGTAGTAGTTGAAGTAACCGGCTCTTCTCATTAGGAGGTGGAAATATGAGAGAATACCGACGAGGACGACGGCAAAGATGAATTGGAGGAGGCGGATGGCCCAGAGGGCAGATTTGAGGAATCCCGATCGTTCGGCCATTTTTGGCGAAATCGTTTAAAGTTGAAATATTGATATTTTGGTGATATTCTCTTGGTGTAGCCTCGAAGATTTAGAGGTATAGTATCAAGGTCAATATTAAGATAGTAAAAAGGAATGTAAGCCGTTGTTAAAAACTGGAACTTTGTGGTTTTTATACCACACTCTAGAGCGGAACCAACGTCATATTCTACCCACTACATCTTTATATCGTAATTCATACGGAATCCCCCAAGATCAATATGCAAATTGACAATAACACAACGTCGAATTTAGCCGTAGATACTGAGCTCTTGTCTACAATGCCATCTACAGAGAAATACCCTGTGCGGACGTCATCAAATGTGCCATCGAAATCTCAAATTCCGCAGGCCATCAGATTTGTCTCGTGAGCCAGCCGCTGTGACCCAATCAGATGAATTTCTGAAATCATGGTAAAGTATTTCGACGTAATATTTATCAGACATCGCCAAAACGTCAACTTTCTGTATACCGCTATTATGATATCACATGTCGAATATGTCTTGATGGCGAACAGTGGACGATAATCGGAACTGCTCAAGAGGCGATCCCATTCGATAAATTAATTCCGACGTTCCAACGTCACACGCTAACGGATGATCCGGAACGTGGCCGGAAGGTACAGTTTAGGTCATCCACAATAGATCCATATTCTAGCTTGGGATGATGACTTGGCATAACGGCTACCGGGTCCTGTATGCATGAGGTATTCGCGACGACATCCGGAATTCCCCTTTAGAGCTGCCAAGTCTCAGAATACCACATAGCCTCCAAAAACCCGCAAGATCACAAGTTTCGCAAAGCATTGGGGTACCCTCGAAAGTCAATGTGGTTCCTGATTTTTAATCAAAAATTTTTCTATGGTACCTCAGAGATCCCGCAAACCATTCATCGCTGAAAACGTCCCCCACGAAGTACATTGCGCCATGCTTAGGAAACCCTTTTCTCCACCCATCCAAAATACAACATCAAATAGCTGAAATAATAAAACCCAATAAGAATAAATATTTGCACAAGTACCAAAGCAGTAAGCGAGAAGACCCCCAAAACGGAACGAGGTGTCTTAATTACAGCGCAACTTCGCGCTCGATGCACCAAGTCAAGCATACGGATAAAAGTATGTAGCGGATATCAGAGACCCCACATCCGGGAAAGTATCACAGGCACCTAAGGCGCAACCTCGATACACTTCCTAAGGGGATCCAGTCTGTTCTGATGAGCCACTTCGAGCATTTCTCTACAACTGCTGCATAGGGTTGCTACAGGGGTTTGTGAGACGTGATACTGGCTTAGAACTAATAGAACTATCGCTCAATTGGCGCTTTTTACCTACTATAGCAGTTCGTCCTTCCAGCGTAATTCAGAAACAGGATTTAGAAACTCAAGGAAACAGGGTGAAAAAGTGGAACAAGAAATAGAAACTGGACTCAGAAACGGGAAATAGAGTCGAAGCCTAGCCATCGTGGTTGGACCAGGCAAAACTCCAACACAACACAACTCAAAACAAAACCTCCACCTTTCATCAACATCATGCATCAACATCATGCACCCACGTTGCAACATCAATATCAACAAACCTATCTTCAGCCGGGACAATGTCAGCATGTGGACCATAATGTGACGTTGGGAATCGGCAGGGCTTACCAAAATGTCCTTGTTCTATCTCTGGGCCTGCTTCCATATTCCAATTTCGCAACCTCCACGGATGACACCGATTCTCATGGTAGAAAGCAGGTTGTGGGCAGCGTTGGAGTGGTTGTAGACACCGCCGTTGAACATAGCAGTTGCGTCCTTTCCAATTCCAGATTTAATCATAGCCTTGCCACCTGGATGAACTTTGATGAAATCACTGACGTCATGAATGACACCAGCGACCGCGATGAGTGCTTTTCCGTTGCGAGCATGTTCCTGGAAGTCTCCAAACTCGATGACTGGAAGCTGCTCAAGAGGGATACCCCAATCGAGTTTGGCACGGATTCTATCCAGTTTCTTTTGCATCTGTTGAAGTCGACCTTTCTCGATCTCGTTAGACTTGAACCGTTTGAGGCCATAAGCAAGGCCGAGCTGCTTCCAGGTCCAAATGGCCCATTTCGTAGGGCCGTATTGGAACCATTCGATGGGGAATTCGTGGTGGAAATTGTGATAACCTTCTCCAAAGGTCACAAGCGCGATGAGTACATGATCTCGTGGAGAGTTTCTGTCGTCGAAAGGTTGGTCTCCGAGCCAATGGGCCAATGAATTACCGCAGAAGGTAGCTTGTTGGACAAAGAAAATTCTGAGAATGCCGGCGTAGATGAAACCACCTTTCCAGTCCCCCCAGCCTAAACCGGCAACCAACATTGGGAAGATCAAGGACATAAAGGTAACAACAGGAATGTAGTGCTTGTTGCCAGATCACCACGGGGCCCTCGTTGAGATCGGTGATATCAGTCCGACCGATCCGTTTTGGGTTTTGCTTCATGAGCACCCAGCCGATATGGGAATAAAGAAGGCCTTTCCGGACAGAATAAGGATCCTTGTCGGTGTCAGTGTAACGGTGATGTGCACGATGCCCGCGAGCCCAACATCTAATGGAACCCCCGGCAGCACCGGCGCCGACGGCTGCAAGGTAGATCTTCAATGGCAGGGTTGCAGAGTAAGACGTATGGGCCCACAGTCGGTGGTAACCAGCGGTAATACCGATGCCGGTATTGAAATAATAGATGATGGCCCAGATAGCTGTCTTTGTCTGCAACGGGGTAAACCAGGCCCAGCAGCACCCGATCAACGGGATTATGACGATAAAAGTATACGTTGAGCCAGTCAGCATGCTTCCACCAGTTTGTCCATGTCACTGAATCCGCACAATCTTTCCTGTATGCTTACCTACTTCAGCGCCCATCTTATTCTGTCCTGTATTACGTGACCGATAGGTCGATATAGACCATATCACCATATCATATACTGACACAACAATAGGGACCATATCAAGATGTCACTCGTACTTATATAAAGAAACATCATGTATTTAGTTCAGTCGTTTTTACCCTGAATAAATGACGGTCTTTTCTTACATCCTCATCGGTCAGCTCAAATACAATATTGATTAACTCTCTACTCTTATTGTTGTTAAAATCTCTATCCAAACAGCTTTCTCCACTCTCACATACATACTTCTCTACTAGCAGGAGTAACAAAAAGTCCCAACATTTTTCGGCGGATCAGGTTAAAATCAGTTAGTAACAAGGCGCTCACTTTTTCCATGTGAATTATTAATCACTCCTCTCCTCCGAACCAGAGTCCAGGCGCGCAATTACTACTTCATCTTCTTCTTCTCACAGAGGTGCTTAAGGACGCACGTTACTGCGGTACATATATTTATAGATACTAGTAGACCCAAATCAAATTGGATCGAATCTGCCAGGCAATGAGAATGGCAAGATGTCTTTATATTAACCAAATGCCGGAGCCAGTTGTTAAGCCATGGCCAGCGGTTTGTGCTGGAGGAGGATAATGACAGTGGTCATGGGACTGGTAAATAGAGTACTGCACGCAGGTGGAAGCAACAGCACCAGTTAGTTAGTTATTTTAACTGTTCACAGTCTCTGGACCTGTCACAAATTAAAAATGCCTGGCAAATCCCAAAGTCTTACACCCGCTGGCATCCCCATTGGGATGAGGATAGTACAAAGGCACTAATTCTCGAAGGCAGGGCCTCAATCACTCGGGAGACTATTAACAAACGGGTAGATAGCATGCCAGAGAGGCTACAGGCAGTTATTCAGTCTGGTGGGAAGATTACAGCGTTTCGATGTATCTAGTGTTGCCGGGCGATTCGATTTTTGCTCTCGTTTTTCTGTCCCCGGGATGCTAGCCTAGCCTCCTAACTCCTCCTGGATAATGGTAAAAGTTGGTCAAAGATACAGAAAGAGCATCAGGGCATGGACGAATGCCACTATCCTTATAGACACAGAACCTGTCCTTACGCAGTCCAGGTAGGAGTCATCTTAAAACAGGCAACCACAGAAAGTAGTGATAACGTTAGAGTAGGCATCAACTCCGATTCCGGAGAAACAAATGCAACGCATTCTAATGACGGCAGGCTGCGCAGGCTGCATATTGCGGGGCCGAGATGTAGTACCAGCCCGAGGAGGCTCTGAAGTTGTGGAGCCTGCCTTTGTGCCTTCCGTGGATATTGATGAGCAGACATGACGCACGGCCCCACTATCGTTGGAACCCCGGTCAGACTAAAAACTTGGCAACCGAGCCTTGCCTTGGCCCCACATTCGTTTAAAACTTCCCCTTAAATCTGCAACAATGCAAGAGGAATCTTCCATAGCGCTTGCTCCTCTGCATCTTCACGACCAATCAAATAACGACAAAATAATATAACACAGCTAGACGTCCTAAATTTTTGACAGATAACGTACGTTGCTCGTCACAATCGCAGATGCATGTAGATGGAAGTGGCGCTAGCGCTATCTTCCGATCAGGACCGTCACTGATTCGCAAGCGACCGAAACCATCCTATTTTGTAGAAAAGTATGCGGATCATATCATAATGATGAATTTGGTCCAAAAATTCGCGATCAGGATTTTCTTCACGTACGAATCTTCTATTCTCTAGAACAGGCCTGTCCTGGGAAGCTTTTATAGTGATTGCACCCAAGAAGATTCTCCAGCCACTGTCTATAAGAGTGTGGCACCATGACATCATGTTTCCGGGAATCAGATCAATAGTATCTAAACTCTTTCCAACTAGATTTAAGGCATCAATCGCATCATCTAGTCACTCAGATGAAACATCACTTACAAGTTTCTTCCTCTCTGCGCCATCGTCACCTCCAATTGAAGGTCTACAATAACTTGGCAAGTCTCCCAGGTTGCTGGATGGACGAGGCCGCTTTGAACAGGCAGCCCAATCAAGCCTTGTAGATCGAGTTGTCCTGGAGGAAGTGTCTCAATTTGGGCATGTCCCAAAATTGGCCGGGGTCTGCTTTATGACGAAGATGTGACCGTGAATGGCAAATGCAAAATGGTTGCTTCTCTAACTTGTTTTAAATCACAAGAACAGATTGAGGCCGCGTGTGTCTAAGCTTTGTCCCCTTGATGTGCTTTATGAAAAGTTTAGACGTATGAAACAAGATTTGTTGACGCAGGAGACCTCTGTCCGGTGAGCAGAAGCAACCCTTAAATGTAGACAGTATGTCCTTATACAAATTCCACGAAAGGTCATATCAAAAATTCGGATAAGCACGAATAAAGAAATCCTAGCAAAAATAGCTATAGCGAAATACCACATCGAGATACCGCCGATCCCACCACTTTTTGTGTGTTTAAGAACCTTTATTGGTTCGAAAACCACCGTTAAGGTTAGACAGCCCTGGATCCCAGTCTACGATTCCCGTGGTTCGGAGCCGGTTTCTTAGTGCTAGTTAGATATCTGGCATTCTTTTTCGTATTTAACGTCCGCAAGTTGTTATCTAGCCTTTGGCAGAGAGCAGCGAAGTCTTCGAAATTAGTGGGAAACTCAACCTAGCTGCCAAGAGTTTTTTGATTTTCATGCGGAGACCATTTCGAAGGTAAGCGATTTGAGTAGCGTCATGCTTAAGCCATCCCATTAACAATCAGAAGTCAATTAAATAAGCGCGAAAGGGTCTATCTTTCTGTCGAAGTTTCAGAAGTTCCCTTTCAGCTGTTCCTAACGAGTCAGAATCTCCAAAAGCCTTGTTAAGCCAGGCCACAAAGTCAAGATACATGGCCCAAGAGTATAAGTTGCCGTCCTCATCATATTCGTTGAAGGCTAACTTCCGCGGGTTTCCTCGGAGAAGGCTGACTGCGTAGGCTATCTTCTTCTGATGCGTATCAAACTTGATAGGTTCGCCCACATATTTATTGTACGAAAAATGACAAACCAAATTCTATAGCGTTAATACAGTTCGCGCATATATCAAATTTGCAAACACCGCGAAATAAACCCCTCTCCTTAAATGTTACCCTGCAAACTGATCAGCTACCTCTATCTGGACAACAGGCTTCTTGATTACCTTGGCCTCTTCCCGCCGACTTCATTGACCAAGAACTCAATATCGGCTTGTTTAATATTCTTGTTACCTGCCAAAAACCTAACCGTTGCATCGGTGTAGGCACCATTTGCGGTCCACCTCCCATTCTTGCAAAAATTTTGTTTACCAAGCTTGGGGAAGACTGCCTCCGGACCCTCCACTTGCTGAACCGGGATGCATGAGCCGAATGGGCCGCCGGGAGCATCGTTCTTGCACCGAATCATGCAAATTCTCTTCAACTCCTCAGTTGTTTTTTCGCCAGTAGTCGTTCCTCTGCAGTTCAAGTTTGTTGGTAATATAGCGCCTACGTACCAGTCTTGCTTCTTGCATAAGTTAGCGCCGTAGCGTCCAAGGATATCCTGGCCGGTTGTCTTCAGCGGCTTGAATTCTGTTCCTGTACCGGTCTCGTCAAGCTCGCACATATATGGGCCTCCCCCGTCTGTGTTCTGCTGGGACATCGTTACATTAAGCCAACCACCAGCTGTAACTTTGGCGATCAAATTGCGATCGACCATCCATTCGAGCCATGTAACCGTATTTATTCGACCAGTATTATAGAGCTTATAGCTCGCCCCCGGGTGGGTCCCTTGCAATTCAGGGGTGTCGATAATGTAGTATCTGGAGTTTGAGACTGCATAGGTTCTACCACAACCGGCAATGTTTCTCTCACGGCATGCCGGGCAATTGGCATCGTATCCGATAAAACATTTTTGGCAGTTTGATACCCCTCGACAAGCAGCGCATTCATCGTCGTATATAGGGCACTTTTTGCAAAACCATTTATCACCCGCTTTTTTGGCTTTGCCCGGCCCGTTAGGTGCCATTGTCGGATCACTGAATACGGCGACATCTCTCTGGTTGCCGACCCGCGAGAAGCTGTTGCGATTTGTACCTTCAAGTAGCCCAATGCCATAGGTTTTAGCTGAAGGATCACCGTTCCCGAAGGCGTTCGTTACGAGTACGTGGGATAAAGTCAATGGGACTTGGAGTGCCACAAGGGCGTAGGCGTAAATGACTCTCAAACGCATGTCGATATATGATAATAAAGAGACTTATTGGAAATCAAGATAAATTGTTTGCTGTCAAGGGAGAGAGCGAAAGAGGAAGGAGCTATGCAAGAAGGAGGACAAGTAATGAAGGACTGTTACTTCTTGAAGATAGCTGAAGATAATAGTTAGGAATGAATGCGCCTTTGCGAACTTATATACAAATTCGCCATACAATGAAGTAATATTCTAAATAGTGACAAAATGTGAATTAATCGTGGTGATCGGCTTGGGGAACTCGCTTGGGCGAATACTCTCCTTTCTAGGTGCTACGCGGGCTTCAGGTCGGGCAAAGTAAGAAAGGGGTTTCCAGTTATTCGCTTGCGATGGCTTAATTACATAATTACGAGACGGCAAGCACCAAAATATATTGTGTAGACGATGTTTTCTTGCTTGGACGTGCTCTCAGGCTACGAGGCCTAACCACGGGCTGTATAGGCAGAATTAGTAACTAACTGCACCAAAATGACTAAGTATAAACCGCTTAATGCGGTTCATGCCGGCGCATCAACCTGTTTTGCTCTTAAGTTAATATGATATGACATTATGAACTGTTATAGTTTGTTTTTGTTTTAGATTTGGTCAATGACATTTTATACTGTATTGATATGTGGTGCTGTTGCTCCCCAGATCAGTAGAGTGGCCACGTGCATTATTATATTATGGCGTGGTAGCGGATAAACTAATAGACTGGGGAAAGCCAACATAAAATTATGTTTGTAAATATATAGATTTCTACAATTGAATGTTACACAAGCACATAGTTAGGCTGTGTCAACGAAAATTAGAGCTAAAACCAGAAAGTTAGAATTAGAGTTAGATCGGTTGATTGACATGCAAGTTACTAAGCGGGAACGGGAGGATATCAGGCCACAAGCTTAATTATAGTTTATATAGTATGTTGGAGCCGCATTAAATGGTTTACGCTAGCTTGCTGCCGAGCTGGCGCGGCATGACACATGCATATTGGCAACCTTAAATTGGTAGCTCTTTAACCAGCCAACCGGCCTCCACTGGACCAAAGCCGGGCTGCGGTTCGCGTTGCTAGACGTGGTCAGTCTGGGTCACAAGACAGACGACTTGTCAGATTGCTTTCAAATGTACTTTTAAGACTGATACGGAAAGTGTAGGACTTCACACACATAACACGAGTAAGTTATATCCGATATATCTCAATCAATAGGTTGAAGGCGATCATAATCACTCACCGAGGCTATAGCTATCCGAAATGTGGTGATATCTGATGGGAAATGCTCATTGTTTCCGGGCCAATGCAATCGATCCAATTGGTGGAGAGGTTAATACGAGACTCCAAGGGTGGACTGCAGGAAATCCTAGGGTAATTTGGTTATTCGATTCCAATGTTGGAAAAGGGCTTGCTGGAAAGAGTTGAGGTTGAAGGCAAGAAAGCCTTGAACTATAGGGTTGGAACCGGCGACGCGACAGTGTGTATTATATTAATTCTCCACCCGCTTTCTTGCAGACTACTAGCTTTAATGTGAATACACCCCAGCGACAGATTGAGCGTTGCAGAATGAAACGAGAGGCGGAGGGCAGCTATCCATCCTTATGCAATCCAGTCTCCAAGTCGGTGATAGCAAATTGATGGACAGTGATCAGAGCTTCACCGACGCCAACGTCAGAGAATAATCTTGAGGCGGCTAACTTGTTTAAGCTCGCACGACATTGCGCTCTATTCACTTTTGAGGTAAAAACTGAAAAAAAAAANAAAAAAAAAAAAAAAAAAAAATTTAAACTGGGGTGTTGTCGTTTTGAAGAGGAGCTTGGAGCGGTCCAGATGAAGCCCCAAAAGGAAGCGCGTGGCTCTGTTAACAGCCCCTGGCTCCACCGAGTTTACCGATTTCTGACTACTAGAACCAACCTAGTGTGTCAGGAGGTGGTGCATTACGTGTGGTCATGAACAAGCCGTAATGTGTAGCGCTAACCATAACTTCACCTGTCCTCGGTTATTTTTTCCCGAAACTTCTACCGGCCGTATGCGGCACTAGTTGCAGCTATTTATGCAAGGAGTTACTCCACCAGATACCGGCAGGTACATACCATATAATGACATGTAGTAAGCGATCTTGCTAAACCGCGATTTGCAGCAGGCAAAGACGAAACCGAAGGGGAGGTTCACTTGGACTCGCGGCCAACACCCACGTTTTGCAACCAAGACTTAGGAGCCCTTTTGGAGCATCTCCGGCGCCATGATGCCGAGAGCTTTGTTCACGAACGATATCGTGTCCAAGCGGCCCTCCTTACGCAGCTAATTAGTTACACTTCAGCTCGGCCTGGCTCTCTGATGCCAACAGCGGACTACATCGATGCTGTAACATATCAGGTATCTTTCAAAAATCTCAAATTGAAACCATGAGCTTGTGGCTAAATGCTCTCAGAATTTTCTTCTCCTCAAAATTCCTTTCAGAAATAAAACCCGCCTTGTCCTTCTTTTTACCAACACCCTCTATAAAGTTAGGAGGTTCAAGAAAAAACCGTAGGTGTCCGAGAACCCGACTCGCCAATGAAGCCGCGATTAACTTATCCGTAGGGTTACATTCATCTTGTATCAATTGGACGAAATTGCAACACTACCCTTTTGTCCCGTGCTGAACTTTCTGGCTCTCGCTTTCGCTGATGATGCTTTTAAGGACTTTTCCACCTTGGAAGATTTGTTCTCTTTTGAGATATCCGAGTTCTGGAATGGGCAGGTTTATCAATTTAAAGAGTCGGTTCTCGACCAACCCGTATTCTGAAATGTTTCTAGGGATGGGGCATAGGTCATGGAGAAGGCTTGGTCAGATGAGGATTATCGAACCATTCTTTCAAAATGTGGAATGAAAGCTGGCTTCAAGGAAGACTTGACGCCATATGCCCTTCGCCGAGGCTGTGCTAATGCCGTAATTGGTAAGTGCTACCTGCCTGTTATTTGCCTTCTTGATGCTGATATTAAAAGATAAATCTACTCCAACTCAGTTGATGCAGATAATGGGGCACCTTGACCCAAAGACAATGCGTCATTACCTTTCTAGTAAGGTCCAAGTAGACACATAATCCGGCTATCTTGGTCTCGGCAGAAACGACGAACTATTTCTGCAAATTGGGTCAATGAGTTTAGATCGTGACCCGCGCGCACCTTGGAAGCTAGATCCTGCGCAGATTCGGGCGTTGGAACTACAGAAGGATATCGTGGACCTTAAAGACAGACGATAATCGATTTTGAAATCTATTGTGGAAGCGAACGGGAACCTATCTAAGGCAAAAGAGTCGACTAGCCCGCTTCTGGCGGAATACTCTATTTGCGGCCAAAAGTTAACGACGTTGCGCGGACGAAAGCGAGATCAGCTTCTACGAGAAATCCGTACTGGCTTTTTCAGCAATATCAATAGTTACGATATCAGGAAGCAACTTGGGACAGCACCTATCCCTGACTTCAGCTTCGTACAACCTGGACCGAGCAAGTTGGGCCCTGAGCGCGCTGCTGTTGCGTCTAGTCTCTACTCGGACGGTAAGCCATCTTACGAAGCGGCTATCAAAGCCCTTATACGGTTAGCGAAATCACCAGGCCGCCTTGGTATATGTTCCTTGTGCGGCTGGGAAAGCTATGCTTCTCTCAGGGATCATCTACAAGAACATCTCGACGAGGAACTTAAGCAGGTAGACCGCTCTTTAAGTTGTGTTTTTTGCTTAACAGACAGAAATCTCTCGATAGATAATCGTCTTAAATGCACATTTTCAAAGCGCGCTAATTTAAAGAGACATATAAACCAATGCCGTAGTTCCGAGCTTGAGGCACCTAGGCATTGTCCAATGTCCCAATGCTGTGGCATAGACCTCGAGGACCCCATTCTATTCAAGAACCATCTAGCTAAGGTACATTCATGTTTCCTATGATTCTTGTCTTAACAATTTCAATTCGTGTTTTTAGAATTCGATTCTGTGTCTGCAACGGCGCCATGTATTTCATTACTATTTGTATTGTCATTCTCCACCCTTTCTGTGATAACAATAGGCCCGTGGATCCGTACTAGTGGGTACGCGTTTTCCTTCCTATGTTAATACAATATTCGGCTAGTGGAAATGATTGACCTACTATTTGTTCTCTTGTGGGCGGCCATAATGGCGATGGCGAAGAGTGGTAGGCATAGTTGGCCATTAGACTATTGTATAGTTACCAATATTTTCGCGCTGCAAATCCGACGTAGCTCCTCAGCTTTATTGAAAATCCCACATGTGCGTTTCCTAAACCGTTGGTGGGCAAGCTTTCGCTTGAGTTTTTCTGATGTAACCGTTTTAGCCATGGGAGCTTTAGAATACAACCAGGAAGGCCTCCCAATCCAATATCTTTTAACCTGCCTCTGGTCCTATTTAAGCCGAGCCTAATTAGGCTTCAAGCTACATTGGTGCTATAAGGTATAATTGATTTGGGAATCTTGACTACATAGTATTTCTAAAACGCTAAAGTCTAAATTCGGAAATATTTAAGCGTTTTTGTTTAGCATCACGTCTACATTTATACACCCAAGAGCTCCTTCTAAATCTATACTAGTTAAGCTCAGCACCGCTAGGACTCCGACAAGGGCCTTCTTTTGGGTTCACAGCAATGCAGATACTCAGAAACGACCTCGGTAAATTTGCATACGTACACGCCGGAACCCCAAATCCGCCAGGCCTTGAGGCTACGAAATCTCATACTGAACCTCAAGCAGAGGCTAGTGTCAGCCCCGACATTTCATCGATCTCAGTTTCCGTTAGAACCGTAGGCATTCCACCCCCGATAACCGTACAGTTACCTCCGCCGTGCCTTGCACTCACCCGGAGCATAATACCCAATTTGTTCCGGGGGCACATGTTTCCAACAACTGTCTTTGCATCGAGGGGTATCAAAGTGACGAGTTTGTCACCGCAAATCACAAGATACTTCTCCTCGATATGTGTCCAAAGACTGGATCTAACTTCCAGAGGTTGAATATCTAAAGGTTCGAGGGGGGCGGTTAGCTGAATCTTGTCATCAAAAAGTAAGCCCGCTGGTATTCTGAATCTAGGAGGTAATGTAATGTTCGTCGATGCGAGGCTAGTTAACCAGGGAGGGTAATCCCTTAGATTGCCCATTCGTTCCCGAGTATATTTTACAGAAATTTCTGGAAAAAACAAACACATTTTTTTAAAGTATCCCGTCTGCGGACGACCGATATAGGGTTTACCGGAGACCTCGACTTGCAATCGGGTATTTCAATTCCTTACTAGAGCTAATAAAAATTATTATTTTCAACATTAACTACTAGGTATCCAAAAAAGAAAAAAATTATGTAAGGGCAGTAAAATTACGAAAACCAAATCCAACTGTGAGCTATTGTGTTATTGTAGATGTAATGTACTAATAATTAACACTTAGATAAATTTCTAATAAAAAATTACTTTATAATGTGCGCATTGATTTGTCCTAATATTATCAAAATATTTTAAATTGAGTTTTGTATATTTAGCTTTTTAATTTATATGAAAAAATTTTTTTATTTATTATTTTTGTTATTTTCAATTATTTGATTCTTTAACTATTCTAAATTTGTTATTAAGATTTTAAAATATGCAGACACTATGGTAATATATAAAAAAATTAATATATTATAATAGCCTTTAACAAAAAATCATTTATATATACATATATATATATAATTAAAAATTGAATTTTAAGTCAACAATAATACACAATTAAATTTCCTATAGTACTATTTTAAGATTATTAAAAATATTATTAAGGTGTTTTCAATGCTTTTTATTAATTTATCTTTTTCAAAATAATTGAGTTGAATAAAAAATTTATTTAAAAAAAAACTATAATTTAACCAAATAAAGTTACATAAATTGCTAAACTTATTATTAAATTTGTTAAATATATGATTTATGGATCCTATATGATGTAATACCATAATTTAACTCATTAACTCTGAAAAAACTCAATTAAAATTTTTTAAAAAAAATAATAATAATTACTCCTTAATAAGGCTTACAACTCAGTGCCCTATGTATCAATCAGTTGGACAATTAAAAAAGATTTCTATAATAAAAAAATAAATATATTGAAATAATAGCAAAAGCTGTTAATAAAAACTCAAAATTTATGTAACAATCAATCCTATTTATGTGAAATCTGAAAATTAAGACCCTACACACATCAGATACATATTTTCTTCAAAATAATATTAACAGGATCTCATATTACAAAGCTATATTCACATTTTTATACTTTAATAATACAATTGGATAATTAGTAACTTTCAGCTAAACCTATAACAAATGAACAACAAAGGAAATATAAAAAGAAATTTTTTTTCCTCTACTTAAATACTTTCTTCTAAAAGCAAGCTTATGTAGCAGCTTAATCAACTTACTTAAAGATAGTTCTAGTAATTCAAACAACCTAAAAAATACCTGCCAATATACACCTACACTATTATATTATTACAAAAATATAGTACCTACCAATTCTTTTTTCCCTAAAAACAAAAACAATTATTGCTCAAAGCATAACCAAATATATTACTAATAATTATCTTCAAAATATTAAAATATTTTACATTAAAATAGTTATATAACAATAATTAACAATTAATACAATATACATATTTAACAATTAAAACCAGTATTTTTCTTAACTAATCTAAATATACAAATTGTGTTTTCTTCTTTCAAAATGGTATTGTTGGTAGAAGTATAATATAAGTTTTATTTTCAAAATCTTTAAGGATTACCATATATGCTGCGTACTAGTTTTTCCTAACTCTTCATATCAGTAAAACTACCACCAAGATTACTATCATATCAGAAATTATTTCCATCCCATCTACCACCACCATTACTGTGTCGGACGTCTGATCCCCAGATTACAAATATAAACACCAAACTTTTGTGCTAGTACCAACAATCCCCAAATATACTTTCAAATACAACAATATTTCCCATTATTCCTCTACATACACTTACATCAGTATTATAAAGACAGCTATGCCGACTACAACAACTGTAACCAAGACCTTCACTACTCTTATCAACACCGTTTAACCAACAGCTACAGTTCTTACATTCATAATATAGTTATTAGAAAGTAGTTTTGGAATGTTGTTTTATGTCGCATTAAGGCCAGACGGTTTTGCCGCTTTCAGTTCTGATATTAATAAGAAAGTACAATTCTACCTCAAGCTGGATGGCCAGTTTGAAGTCGCCAATAGTGTACCAGTAGGGCTTATTAATGAAATAAATAATGGTGTTAGGCGCTTTGTATTTAACAAAAGGTCGGATAACTTCCCTGCTATATGTCAGATTAATACTACTCAGGATATTACCTGTCAAACTGGGCCGTATCCACAACTTAATGTGCTGGGAATAATTACCTATGCCAACTACTTCGTCCTAAGGTTGAATTCACGGATTATAATAGACCTGGGGGGACAACTAACTGTAGTTAAGACTGTGCCACCATGGGTGCCGGCATGAGCTTCTGAAGTCGGTGATCTTCCGAGATACTATCTCATGTCAACCAGTGGAGCTATTATAGAAACTTTGTAGATGTATAATAAAATAACTATCTTACGATATATGCACCGGATGGAATCGGTACTGATATTCTTTAGATGGATATAAGCGACATGTGGACTTAACATAGAAATGAGCACCAATTCCAGTACTAATACTAAACATCATTTCCGACTCCTTTATTGACCATAAATAGGCCTTGCTCTGAGCACTACCCTATTTCATTGGTATTTTCTTCATCAAACCGGTCAACCACAGCCTCTTATTGGCTGAGGAGGCTGTTCTCCAGTCGTTCGGTTTATTTTATTCCGTGTCACTACAGAATAGCCCCAGCATGGGTAAGCATGGTAAACATGAAACGCATCATAGAAGCAAAGGCATTGGAGGGTATCTTTGGTACACCAGTTCAAAGAGTCCGGGCCTGATGAGCGTGATAACGTGATCTGGTATGTACAGTTCCAGGTCCACACCTTCGGCGCTAGCTATCGGCCGACACGCCCCACACGGCCGGCATGATCAGCGTGATCAACGTTGTTGAGATTACTATGTTAAAATAAAAAATTGTTTCTGATACTGAAGGACCCTTAGAATAGCCTAAGTTTCCGAGGTAAGAGCGTTCGTAGGATAGTCTTAGGGTGGGTTCTTAGGACCAAGAAAGTAGGAAACGCTGGGATTTTAACTCTTCGATCCCCGAAAGAGGTCAGGTTGAGGGAGCTGTTGAAGACATTGTTCCCGAAGCTGTTGGAGGTGCTGTTGGAGGTGTTGTTGGAGGTGCTATTGGAGGTGCTATTGGAGGCGCTCGCTATTGAAGGCTATGTTGAAGGCCCCGAGTTCCAGAAAATCTACTTTGAACTGCCAGGTGGGTGGCCTACTTAATCAATATACTTCAAGTTATAATTTTTTTATCCCTTACTGAGTATTTTTTATTAAAGTTGTAATTGATTCCTATACAATAAAATCTTTAGAATTACTAATTGAACCCGTGGCAACGTCCACGATGGTATCTGTTGAGGGACCTCTGAGCAACGCCACCATCGTTCGGCGTCAAGATTATCTTGATTGATCCTTCGTAGGAACAATATGGCAAAGTCGATGCCTCCGCTCTAGCATAGTGGTAGTCGCTTCTTTCCACAGCCTACGTTCCGCAGTAGTGGTGGTATCGCCTCTTTCTACAACCTGTCTTCCACCGTGTAAGTATCTCTGCCATTGTCTGCTGTCGCTGTCTGCTGCTCCCCTGCTCAGTCTAACAACAAGACGCTTGCGACTGGTGTTCTGATGGCTTTGATGGGGAATTTGGTAATAAACTTAGTGGTGACGACGAATTGAGTGAGCCTAGCTCAGATAACGGATCTGGTAGCAACCTAACAGCGAACCCAGCTCTGACAGCTCTGACACAATATCCACAAGCGAATCGAGATCCGACGGCTCCAAGGCTGACCATCCCGAAAGCCCTTGCGGCCCAGCCTTGACAACTTATCTAATAGCGAACCAAGCTCCTGCAGTGAAGGGGACTACGAATTGAGGTGCGAATTGGGCAGTAAGGCAGTTGCTGCAATCACGACAACTATCAACCGCGGCCAGGGCATGGGGTGCGGATATGGCTCTAGAAACGACTGTGAAGGATATCCGGATATGGACATAACTTGGAATCAGTGATTGATTCCAGTAACGAATAATTGGTAGGTTTTAACACGGTATCAACACTGTTGTTAACACAACGCGGACTCCGATACAGTATTTTCTTCTTTAACTATGATGTATTGTTTCGATAGAATCTCGAGAATTTTCCATTAACGGTACCGAGCCCGAGACTCCTAAAAGCGGAGAGATCTCAGAATACCACGAGGGCGCTGCATGTCTCAACATCGGAGCCGAACTTTATGCGGGTTTTTCGGGTGGTTCGGTTTTGTTATTGAGGCTGTGCAGCGCCACCGTCCAAATTTTGTGTAACATCAAGGGGTCCCGCAGCTAAGGGAGCGCTTGCATTAGTTTCCGAGGCCAGCCAGATCTAGAATTCGAACCCCAGCAGAGATTTCGAATTTGCTGGCATACCAGCTATTCCGGGCGTCAATCCGGGGTCGAATGACGGTTCTTTTGGTGGGCGCGGATCTGCACCACCGTGCTTAACGCCAAGATACCCCAACTCAAATCCTAGCATTTATATGCAACCTCTCATAAATTATGTGTAATCACAGCAAAAAGTCCAAAACATTAATTCACTATAACCCCTACTAACATTTCCATTCAGATCGCGAACTCGAAGACCGCTGAACCGCTGAACCGCTGAATCTCTGAACCGCGGGCAGTGAAGCGCTGAGTCGCTAACAGCAACCCGCTAAGAGTTAACCTAACCAGTAGTTTTAATCGATACCGCGGGTAGTATCGATTTTCTCATTGGTCGAAAGGCGGTTTCATTTGCTTAATAGAGTAAGAATAAGGTGATACCATGATCTTTGCAACTTCATTGGTGTGTATTACGGTGAGGTACCAGATGGTGTAGAAAAAAGGAGTAATAGAAGGGTTAGCACGGAATCATGGAAAGCGCTTAGTGCACAAAAATATAATCCTGCTGCTATATTCTCACGGAACCCAATATCATTCCTGGGAGAGAAAACCAAGATGAGGAGGAAGGGCCGAGCTTTACTTCAACGCATCTCGGTTATCTGTTGAACGCCCGAGCTTTGCGAGACGATGACTTCAAATAAGAGACAGTTATACACACTTTTCGGATGGAGAGAGTGTGAACTAGCTAGCCTGGAAATCCTATAGGAACCTGGGCTAGGTATAACAAAGATCATTCCTGTTAACTAGCCTGTTAACTAGCCTGTTAACAGAACAGAACAGAACAGAACAGAATAGAACAGAACAGAACACTTAATGCATAGTCTGGTACACAAGGCATTAATTCGAGCACCCTTCCTTTTAATACTCAAGTTTATAGAAATCTTATATTTCAACTTTTAAATTGTGAGTTACAAACAATGGTAGTAGGGGCTGAAAAAGGTAGTAACCTAATAATGCCAGATATCAAAAATGAGGTGTAGATGAAAAAGAATGGTTGAAATAAAATAAGACATTAGAGTCCTAAAACGGGAGGTATTAAAAAGAAGGTGTCTTGAAAGCCTAAAATAAACTCCTCGGCTTATATGGGAGTCTAAAGAAAACACCTTGACTCCTACATCAAAATAACAGATAGTGTTTAGGGCGCCGGCTCGATATGGTCGGCGTCCTTGTGTTGTCCCTGTGGGCCTTCTTCGAGACCACAGGAGAGCCTGGATGTCACCTACAACCATTCTCATAGATCCTCCTGCAGTCTGTATTTCAGCTTTCAGCTTATTATGTTTGGAGCCTCGTTACAATACTCTTTGCTCCATGTCAGACCCCTGAGCGCAACCGCCAGAATCGTTGGCATCGCAGCTGCTGTTGCTCATTTGACACGTACAATATACAACGATACAGATAGCATTTGCAATGCGCCAGCAGCATTGCGAAAGCTGAAAACCGACCTTGAGGTCATGAGTGGTGTCCTTGATTCTGTTGGAAAAGTCAAGGTAGACAATGTGTTTCGAGTCATGGGCCCCGATATACAGGAAATGTTATCGAATACTCTGGCAGCTGCGAAATTCCTGCCACTCATTGGAAGGGCTCACCAAGCACTTGGTAAACGGTCTTTTATCTAAACGAGATAGAATCGCGTTGCTGCTAAAACACCGTGACTTGGTTGATTGTTCTACGCATACATATAATCAGAAGGTAAATATAGTAAGGCAACACAAATGAAGTAAGAAGAAACTAGGACCCGTGTTGAACAATTGAACAGCCGGGTGTCGGGAGGGTAGAAATATTGGCGTGCAGATCGCTTTGAGATTTAGGTAAGAAACTCTGTACCTAAGAGAGAATTCTACCATCATCATTTCATCACACTAGTGGCGACACCCACTGCGTTTTTAAAGCAATTCATGTCATGTCAATAATTAAACTAAAAATTCCGTATAGCGCGTGCAAAAAGGGAGTACAGTCGTGAGTGCTTTTACGGAAAATGAAGCCAATCCGCGGTGTAGCCAGCATCCAAATAGGGCGTTCGACACTTGTCCATCAGCGTACACCTTATCGAATCAATCATTTTGTTCCAGTTCGAGTTGCGATTGCCGACAAATCTGGTTCAAACATATACAGATTAGAGATACGTCCGACGATAGAGGCGAAGGTTTGGAAGAGGAGGATTACTCACGTGTCGCACTCGATAGCCATCCAAAGTTGCATGACGTGCACTATCAAAGCATCTGTTCGGTTGCGAGATAGATCTAAGTTCTGAATAGGGCTACCGTCATAACGGGGGATCTCGGAATAATACCTTAAAAGAAATATCATCAGTTAGTTTTGCATTGACGAGCGCTGGAGGACCGCATGGGAGGCAAGATTTTCACGTCTTCCGCATTCGCGGATGAAAACCTGCAGGAAACGGATTTGAAAATGAACGCACCAGCTCCATTCCATGTTTGCAAAGCTGGTTGCAGCCGGGTTGATAAACGGTGTACGCTTGATTTCTTCAATCGCGCCTGGGTCCTCGGTAGTAACGAGTGCGCGCTTTCTCCAAGTTGCAGGGTTTCGTAAAACGAATCGTTCGGCGGCGACAATGTAATCACGGGTGCTGATGAGGCGACCTTCGATAGCTTTATCGCCATGGCGTATATGCATTGAGATCGTCGATGGTGGTAGAGGAAAGGGGACAGTGAAAGAGTCATATTTAGCCTGAGCTCGTACAAGTTGATTAGAAGTTCCATTCAACAGCAGCTTTGCGAATATCCGGGGTTTACCTTTCCTTCGGCGGGCTTGTGCGCATGCACGCCTTTGTGAAGGGTCTTGTTCGTCCTCATCTCCAAGATTCGATCCAAGGTAGGTCTGTTCGGCCGGAAAATGTACCCGTACATCTGAGCATGCCACCAATACCTCAATACGGCGCCGCTTATCGATAACCCGGTCTCCTTCATGTAGGATATCATTGCTAGAGATGGTAAAGGTGGAACGAATTTGTTACCTCCCGGAACACCCTTTATAGGTAACTCTCTCACGGAGTTTTCCTCAGTGGCGTACGAAGCGCACGATGTAATGTCCTCGAGGATGCATTCCAAGGATGCATTTCTATTTCGATGTTTCCCACAGTCCGGGCTCACCAAGTATCCTCCGGGAGGGTTTGCAGGGTCGAATACCAATATTCGGTCCCATGATATGGCGAGTTCGAGTTCTCTAAAGACGACACGAACGGCGGCTCCTAGGCCGTACGCTTCCACCTTTTCTGCGAGGATGTAAAATTTCTTGCCCTCACAGCTCTTGGGGTGCTGGTGGTCGTAAATGTATTTTTGAGCCCACTTTGTCCTTGTTTTCAGCCATAGTCAGTGTATAGTCTTTTCGACCGGCTGTTAGTTTTGTAGATAAATATATTCGATAGTAGTGGTTAGATAGTATGATGGACAGCAAATCTAGCGTGTGAATGGAGTGGCGAAGGAAGTGGCTGTTTATTAACACGGGCTAACTAGGGGTCGTAGCATGTAAGACAGCACAGCCTTAAAATTAGGTCCGGTACCTGATCGATATGCGGGAGTTAACTTGGCAAGATTCGGTCTGCGTTCGGCGGCTGGGGCCACCTTGGAGTCGGCAATTTCCTCCACGAAACTGGAAGGTTCTCGTTTGGGACATCTATCTTCATAGCTACCCAGCCCCCTTACTCTAGACCTGACTATAGACATAGGATGTCTAAGAGGTCGTGAGTATTCGCATATGCCGCTAGTTTACGGGACCAGACGATAGATACTTAGTTAAGTACTTAGTATGATTGAAAAATAAGACTCTCGTAGCGAAATTTTTAAGGGATACTAGTGAAAGGAGGGGATTAGGTAAGTAGGATAGAGCTCGTCCTGATAGTAAACTTAATGAAAAGAAGGGCGTCTAGGGCCCGAGAAGCCATAGTTAAGGAAGCGGAACCTCGACCAAGGCAAGGGATTATTATCTGCAGAGCTATAGCAGCCGAAGTCAACTGGATGCGGTTCGTCCCCGAGTCTAGTTTGTGAGCGTTTTCTTTGCACAATAACGTATTTCTGTTTTCCGTGCTAAACAACAAATAGGCACATATAAAATCTTCTTTCGTGACCTTTGTATACTCATTTACAGGATTTTGCTATATTTGTGTTAAAATCTTATTTGTAGCCGTCTTTTTGTAAGTTTTAGCTAATACTTTCGATGCTCAGTCACAAATCAAATACCTGACAGAATAAGCCTTTGATTTCATAGTATATACTAGTCAAATAAGATAATGAAAACGTTGGTTTTAGTTTCTAAAAATAGGTTACAGATTATGCCAATAATCGACCGATCATTATTTTAACACACGGCTTCTAAGTTAGTCTTCCTTTCCTTCGAACTTCCTCTTGAAATCTTGCGCTTCCTTTTTAGATTCGGCGGCATTTAAATCCACGGGAACAGTACCTGTCCAGGCGAGTCCCTGTTGCTCCTTCTTCCTCACGCCGTGTCTTTCCCGACTACTCATTCCTTGGACCTATCATTAAAATCCAATATAAGCATTTGCATTACCTATCTGGCTTGAGGCAGGCACGGTGAACCTACGGGTCTTCCTACGCCTCTATTGACATCTTTGCTCGTCGTTCCGCTTAGAGTATCGGACGCTGCCGGCTGCGCAGATGGATCTGCGTAATCTGTTGCCTCTAGTTCAGCGCCTGGCCGGGAGCTATTCCCTTGAGGTGTACTACCTGGCGGATAGGTCTCAGCGTGAAGTTCCGGTAAACCAGAGTTGCCCGAGAAATCTCTGCCTGGTGGGTACTATGTTATAATCATGGCGTGTTAGTGCTATCGTGGAAAACTAAACTTGGGTAATAAGTACTTTAGATTTACTTACGCCTTTTCGTTCCATTGGCTCCGAGGCAGGTACTGAGGCATGAAACTCATCTGTTGCTTGAAACCGTTCTTGTGAAGACATGGTGACTAACAGTTCGTACTTCAAGTCGAGTAGAAGTTTTCTTCGTGAATACAGATATAGGTTTATTGAGAGCGAGATAGATGAGAAGCGTTAATATAGGAATATTTTTATATCGATTCTGGGGGTCAAACTTGTGGATACTCGGTCTTCTCTGCGTTCATAATTGCGTCATGCCAATGGAGGTGTTGCGAAATTTTATAAGACGGCGTCCACCAAAGTTTTCCATTCACGGTACCACGTAGGGTAGATATACACCAATGTCAAGGCCAGAATGTCAACAGCAAATTTCATTATTGAATATCTATGAACGTGGTACTTGCAATCGAGGCGATCGGGTCATACAGTTCTAGAGTTTGGTGGGATAACGGTGGAGAAATAGCTAACCAGCCTGCCTTACGAAATGTACACACACATATATATACTCAATTTCTGTCAAAACATGGGAGTTGGATGGTTGCACAATGGCATATTCCCAAGATCGGGATACAGAGAAAATTACTGATCCCATGCCAACGTTTTGTCACCGACTGTTTCCAACACTGGCCGTAGTAGGCAAATTTAAGGTCCTTTTGGAGGTTCTGAAGGAGATGGAGATTTTTATATTTTTGACATATTCTTCTGCTTTTGGCACCATTCCTTGTGTGATTATCCAGCGGTTGGGCATGCTTAAATTGGTTCGGGCTTGGTTTATTCATGACTCCCAGAATTTGCCAAGCGCCTTGTGAAAATATTAGCTCTTGATATTTTAATCGACAGTGTGCTCCTCCGGAGCATTAAATATAGATATTCTGAACAGTACACACTAAACATAGCGGTACTTGCAATCATCGCTGCTTCTGCGCCATCTCTACGACCATTGTTCAGGGGTGTCCAAGCACTCCTCTTACAAACAATCATATGGATATGGGAGCCAATCAAATTATAATATGGAGACCGGTACTATGTAGATTTGGATTGTAATCATATTCAAAAACCCATGTTTGGCATAGTAGTTGATGCGGTTCAGCTATGCACATCCGTAGAGTATTGTCTTAGGTCCCCGGCCCAACAAAGTTTCGAATAAATATAAACACTCGGGTTCGAGATATCACTAGAGGGCCCGTGTACCAGGGCTGAAGTCACACAAGAACGAAGCCGGGTCTTAACACCCCCAAACCACTCGAGCTGCTCTTGCTATTGTCGGTGTATACGGATGCACTCTCTTTACCGAACATCCGAACATACATAGCAAGGCCGCAACAGAACCCCACTATTAAGACCCAGATCCGGGGCAAGTTGAGAAAATCCTATGGAGCAAGATGTTCTTAGTGTGGCGGCGATGGTGAAATGAGGGATTGGTGAGAAGACGGATTTTGCCGTCTGCCCTGTCTTCGCACTTGTTCGATTGTGGCCATCCGATTTTCGCAGGCGAGTTATCTATTCCCGGGTGTTCTTTTGGTTTTAGTCTACCTAAAAGTTGAGATGATGAATTTGCAGCAAGGTGCAGAGTAATGCGAAGACTTGGCATTCAAAAATCAGCTTTTGAACACCCATTTATCTGAGGGTTTGCATTAAGAGAAATATTGTTAACTGGTATGTGACAAGAACGCCCAAAATTTAAAGCATGAGCTAAAATTTAGTCTGTGTGCACCAACTAATCACACTCCGTTTTTGGTAAGGTTCTGTGCTTTGATGACACGATTTGTGGCTGCGGGGTATTGGCAAGGCCCATCTCTCGTTGGCTCCTTGGCCACCGATTTTCCTTGTGCCATATTCGGACCCGACATTTTTGTCTAACCAACACTGTAACCTCTAGATGGCGATTTTACAGTATTAAATATTATCCTGCTCATATCTATCAAAAAAATCTTTTTAGCACTCTTCCCCATAAAACCTGCACAAATTCAGGTGTTATTTTAATACGGTAGACAAGCTTGAAAGGCGAAACCCGCAACAATCTCCAAGGTTTGGATATCAACCTCAAATTCAAATTTTCCTCCAGGAAAGGTCCAAGGGAGCGGCCGAATTCCAGCAAGAAAATTTTTAGGATGGCAGAATCAGCGGCGGTAAAGGAATCAAACCTCGTAGTATGGATAGTAGTGGTACCCATCGTATCGATGATACTATGTACAGCAGGGGTGGCCATTCGACTGTTCACACGACTAAAGTATGCAAATCAACAGCTATATCTTGAAGATTGGTTGTTGATTGGGCCCGCATATGTATGTGTCTGTTGTGCTTCCGTTCCGATTCGTTTTGGAGGCATATAATTTGAAAATCTAGATTTGACCTGAGGTTTTAATGTAGATCTGCTCCATGGGAATAGCATGCGCTATGATTGTTGCGACGGGCTACGGACTTGGGTCGCATATCGGCCAGGATGTGAGTACTGACGATATAGTCAAATTAATGAAGGTACGCATAGCCTCTTGTTTTCTATTAACCCAGATAACACCGACGATCGCTAATACTGAAATTCCAGACGTTATGTAAGCAGTAATGAACAGTTGGCCGTGGTTCAAGTACTGAAATCAACAAAACCCTAGACGCCATGCAAATCCCATTATGTATCGCCCTCGGCGCTCTGCGCACCTCCCTCCTTCTCTTCATCCAACGCCTTGCAAAACCCTGTTCTAGATCCGTTTATATAATTGCATCCGGTCTAGTTTCTTTTAACATTATTCACATTGCCGTCGCCATGTTTACGTCGATATTTCGGTGCAATCCTATCAGCGCCTTCTGGACTATTGGCAAACTAACTCGTACTTGTATGCCTTCTACGATCGGCTATACTTTGGTCGCGGTTGGCCTAGCGATTGATATCGCTATTTTCGCATTACCAGCGATACTGGTAGTTAGATTAAATATTACGAAGAAAAAGAAGCTTCAAAGTATCGTCATGTTTGCATTGGGTGGCGGGTAAGGGTCGCGTCTTCATATACCATGACTTTGTAAGTTACGTCATTAACGACGATGCTTTCCGTGCAGTGGCTGTATTGTTGAAAGTCTGCGGTTCAATCAGCTGCATAAGGCTGATCGCAGCCCTGACATCACCTGTAAGTACGATTGACTATTTAATCCTCAATATGACCTAATTTTGACGAGCTTAGATAACTCTGGGAAAATAAACATATTCACTTTCATTCAAGTCGTTTTGGGCATGCTCTGTTGTTGCGCGCCAGCTATAAAAGTTTTCGCAGTCAGATTATTTGATTCAAGATTCGAATGTTCAAAATGCCTCAGAGCACACTCAGACGACCTACGTGAGACTGCCACTCGTGACGCCAGCAACGCGAGGAATCCTGAAGATGGTATAGAGAGTGGCTATGAGCGGGAGTCGATATTTGGAGACGCTTCTACACCATCAGAATTTACGGGGCGGGACCCTCGGCTGTGAATATAGAAATGGATATACGGGGATCGGGTGCAACGGGCGAGGATAACAATAAGTATGGAACAATGGTCACGGAGCGAATTATGGATCTGAAAGAAATCCTGAAAATGGGTAATGAAAAAGTTTCGTTAGCGATATCATGGGATGGCGAGGCCTCTAGGAGTACGAGGAGTAATAGCAGTCGAACATACGAGGAATTCCAAGCTACACCTGTGGAATGGAGGAGGCAGTTATCAATATGATTGGTACTCAGTCTAGCAGGCAATGTCTGGGCTATGCGTTACGGTTATCATTGCATCGATCGGATCTGGCAACCCCAACCTGCTAGATGATCTTGGAGTCACTATCCGGGAGTCTTTTATTTTTATTTTATTTTATTTTATTTTTTTGTTTTGTACCTGACCAAGTTAAAATCAAGCGAACGCAACAATTAACGACAATAATATTTAC
>JAJTTV010000027.1:0-24252 GCA_036971225.1 Arthrobotrys sinensis
AGGTATGTGCGGCAGAAGGCCTGTTTTAGGCCTTTGCCCTACACAGACTCTCAGACTACCAAGAAACAACTCATGTCCAGTTCAGCACCCTGTATATCCGAGTGTCCAGCTCAGACTTATCTCCTGTCCAGTTCAACACTCTATGCCCGAATGTCCAGTTCACAGACTTAACTCCTGTCCAGTTCAACACTCTATGCCCGAATGTCCAGTTCACAGACTTATCTCCTGTCCAGTTCATTTTGTTATTTCCTTTGTCAAGTGTCTATTTAAACTGTTATGTTCGCTGTTATGTATTTAGAAAATCAAGCAACAATTTAAGTATCAATCTGTATACACACTAGTGCCTCATCTTGCCTTGTGACATTTGTGTATTACCTTGATATCTCGACTAGTCTACATACGATTTCTTACAAACATATTAAATTCTCTAATATATACTGCACAGGAAAATCATATAAATCTATCCTATACTATTGCAAAATTAGGCCAATATTCTAATGCCCCTACAGAAAAACACTGGAAAGTTATGATTTAAACATATCAGTACTTAGAAAAAACCTACCAACAAACTCTACATTACAATCACAACAATACCTCAGAAAAACAGCTACCACTATCACTAAAAAATTACAATAATACTAACTAAACACAAACCTATAACCCAGAATTTATAACTCACAAATCAACCTCTGGATACATATACCAACTAGCAGGTAGTGCAGTGTTATAGTCGAACAAGCTTCAAACTTCTATTACAAAATCTTCATATGAAGCCGAAATAATAGCATCAAATCACACTAATACTAAAAATATATGATTACAGAAGTTATTAGAATCTATACTAGTATGGTTCATACCAAACATTCAAATTCCATTACCTCCCACCACCCTCTTTATGGATAATACTTTTACTATAACGACAAACACTACCAATAGTAACCAATAATATATTAAACACTACAACATTCAATACTTCTAAATAAAAAATAAATTAGAAAAAAATATCTATAAGCTTATACACCTCAGTTCAAAAAAACTTATAATAAACACCCTCACTAAGCCTCTACATCATACAACACACAACATTCATTTTAAAAACACTAATCTACTCTAAAATAAAAAATACCATCAACCTCTACTTCCCAAACCACAGAATAAAACCAAAATCTGCTCACTCTAAGATAACCAAACAAAACCTAGAACACTTCTAACTACAACACTATAACTTTACAGCCTAAAACGTATGATTAATTAAAATCTACATATAAAAACATAAGATTATTTACACATCTACCCTTGCACAAATACATGCTAAATCTGCAAACAAAATCTACAAATCTGGTACACCCTCAGCAACACCTAACAAAACCCATACCGCATTAACAACATCAAAAATCTATTAATTCGAAACAAACCCAGCCAACACTACAGCTAAAAGGGCAAAAACTATGATAAAAGCAGCAAAAAGGACAACTAAAGCAGGACCTGTAGCTAAGGCCACAGCCAGTGCAGTGTTGGTGATAGCCAACTACACAGCCAGGTCCACTACATCTAAGTTCACAAAAAAGTGGGGTAGTTGAAGGATCAGATTACCTATACTGTTGTCAGAACCCCAGAGATTATCCTCTACAATACAATCATTACTAAGAAAGGAGGGACCATTTAAAATTATAAACATAATGGCTGTACAATTATGTACCCTAAAAACAACAATCTAATAATACTGCAGATCATCACATACAAGAATGAACTAGAAAAGATTACAAACCATATGGTTTATACCAGATCCAATAACCCCAACAGCTCTAACATTTCGATCTTACAAACTTGATTAACTTCTCTTCCAGACATATAAGTATAAATAATCTTACTTACTCCAGGTACATACAGTATTCACTTTAGAACAAGAAGCACACTTCCCAGAACAAGTGTTAAAAACTACGATACACATGTGCTATAAATTATAGCAGTATTGGTAAAATATTACACAAATATAACAATCAGCATGCGTAACAATAGCATTATACCACACAAGGTTAGTATTATCACCGCCACCAGCCGTTGCAGTTCTACCGCTACCACCAGCTCCACCTGCAGCACCACCAGCACAACATCCATTATGTCTAGGGGTAGCAATAGTCATAATAACATCAGAAAAGCAAAAAGTAATAACAAAAAGGTTATTAAATGAAAGACCCTCTATTATAAACGTAGAAAAAAGATAAGGAGGTTAATAATGAAGAAAGAAGAACGACTATTAACTTGAGAAAGGAAGTATCCAGTTAAGTATTTGATCCCATACATACTCCATGATTTTAGAACCTGCTACACTAATTATAGAACTACACAGTTCTAAGCTGGGGATATTGTAGAATTATTCTGCAAGTTGTCCATGCCGCCTATACTATATAAGCTATAGAACTGCATGGTTTTATAAATATAACAATTAGATAGGCTTCATATTATACATATTACTAAGTACAGTAGAGCATGATGATGCACCTTATTATGCATAGTATTGTACTGGCGCCTATTGTCTACCGATATTATATTAAGGGGTGCACTGCCTACACCAACACCATTACAAGTTTGTTGGGTTTTAAGGTTTATACATATAAAATGTAATAGTTGCTTAAGTCTAATGTTATCTGTTAGGCCTAAAATGTAGAGATCTGATAGATCTAATAGAGTTTTCTCCTATGTTGGATTTCTTGCGTATCAATTAAAAAGTTATATAACTTGTTGAGGGTATGGAATGATATCAGTGCCTTATATGAGGTAGTAACTATTTCATAATAACCAGCTATTCAATTCCAGTGGTATACCGGAAGGTTATGCTATAAAACCAACCAATTTGTATGTTTGAGCAGTTACATTCTAGATTCAACTTACTGTTTATATGCTTTATTGCAAGCTGGGGTGTAGTGATAACGTAATAGGCGTACAGCTGGGTCAGTTTGTATTACTTTATATGCAGAGGGTACGATGTGTTGGGATCTAGATTCATCGATCATCAACCATACAGATAAAGGCCTACATACATTCCGGATAGTAGTAGTCTCTACACTACACAGGGTAGACCGTTACATATTTGATTTACTTATAAAGATGAATTAATGAATTTTTTTAATGTATTAAAATTTATTGATTTAAAAATTATTTTATTTGTGATTTTTAAATTTTTTAATGGAATATTGTTTAATTAATCTAAAGTTTTATTTATGAAATGATTTATTGGTTCATAAATGAAACCTTTTGTTTGTATATCCTCTTTTTCTTCATAAAGATTATTTTTTTTAATATTTATTTGTAATTATTTATTTTCATAAACTATGCTCTCTTAATATTTCAAAATAATTAATTTTATTTCTTTTTTTCGATGAATAATTTTTGTTTAAAGCTAAACAATTTCTACTAAAAATTTTGCTAATTGCTTTTTTGTTTTTAGAAACTCCTTTGCTTTTTGGTGATGAATAGTGCCAATTCGATTTATTACTTAAGAGGAATTAATATTATTTCAAAAAAATTTAAAAAAGAAAAAATTTACACAGAATTATTGTACAATGATTCTTGTTTTGCTTAATACACACCTAACACTATTTTAATGTTTAACCAAAAAAATTTATTGTTACTAAGCATTTGTAAGAATTTTTAATACAATAATCATAAAAAATTATTGTTTCTTTAAGATTATCAATAAGACTTTTTAATAATTTTCAAATACAATTGCTGGATGATTTTTTACCAACCAAATTTAATTTGTATTGTTTGTTGATTTTGTTTGAATTTATTATAAAAATATATTAATTGTTCGCAAAAATGTTTAATAATTTAAATTTAAAATTTTAAAAAAACCTTTTAATTTTTATATTTTATATTATTGTTGTTTATTTAATTATATACGAAAACTTAAGTTTTATATAGGAATTAAATCTATGTAGAAAAATGTTTATATAAAACTACCTTTTTCACAGATTCCTACTTTATATTAACAAAATAATTTTACATAAAAAAAGATTATATTGAACTTTGTTTTATACAAAATATGTTATTTATACAGACTAAAAACTTATATGGTTTTTATATTTATATAAAATTATTTTTTAGAAAGATCTTATATAAGAAATTTCTTACTGAAAATTTTTTTTAAAAAAGGGAGATAGTGTTATAGTTTCCCCATACTAAATATGGCTTAATATGATAAACATCTTAACCCAAATTTTGTTCACCATTTCTTTGGCCTTATATGACAAATATAGAAGAGGATATATTTAATTATGGGCTATGTTTAGAAAAGCATCTACAAATTTGTATGTAAGTATTTATTTTGTTAATTTCATTTTAGAGTGTAAAGGTATATATTCTAGTATAATATATTTTGATTGGGTCACTTGATCCAATTAAATCATATATGCTAATAAATAGATATGTTCATCAGGTTTTATTAATTTATTTTTCTTTGATAAAAAATTCAAGTTATATCAACATATTATTTTACTTTGTATGTAGCTTCATTATGTATATAAAAATTTTCAAGCAATGACAGTTCTTAGTTTACTTTAGAATTTCATCAATCAACTTACTTAGTTATTTATTAATATACTTGAGTATCTAAAAGTATTTTTATTTTTATATATTGTTATATTTTTATACTACCTATTTATTTATTTGTGAATATATATACTTCCCCTTTGAAATTTGAGTAGTTAAATAAAAAGAACGACTTAACAGAGTGAGCTAACTATTTTAAGAAATCCCACAAAGAAGACCTGGGACAGGTGTAATATAGAGTGAGTGATAAAAATTTTATTATTAAAAATTAATTAATATATATACTAGCTAAGCTATTAATGGGAGTAATAAGATTTACAATTAAGGTATGATCATTTAAAATTATAAATTTAATAATAATAATAAGGTTTTTTTTGTAGATATAACAACTTACTATATAGTTTATGAGATAAATACTTTAAAATATTAATATTTATATTTAATTAGTTTAATTATTACATAGCTCCTAATATATACTTGTGTTTAAATAATTTGCAATAATATTGTACTTAAAAAGTTACATAATCACCAGCTCATGAAATACTTAAGTAATCCTGAATTCCAGGTTCTTCTGGTCTCCCAAGGCCCCTCTTAAGTCTCAAAAAGAAGCCATATTCGCAAACAAAAGCAAAATAGTGCGAGGTGGCTAATGTCACATGGCTATGTTCAACCCTGATGCTGAGCGAGATTATTTCATTTCCTCATCCAAATCCACTTATTAGTAACTTATTATTAGAAGCTAAAGCTGATATTTCTATAATGTCTTATTCAATCAGTATATACTATGCAATCGAAGACTTATCAATACTAGCTAAAAAAAAGGCAGTTATAAACAAGGTTTTAGCAAAAATTTAGCAAAACCCTGTGAATAAATGTACAAAGATCACAAAAGAGGATTTTATATGTGCTTGTTAGCTGTTTAGCGCCTCACAAACTACACAAGTTATATGAGAGAGCAGCATCCTTTCCATACTAGCCATACAAGCTCACATAACAGAGCTCTCTCCCATTCAAAGTCTCTTCACAAATACAATTCTATAAGGCACAAAATTCCCTGCTCACAACCCTTTCTCTCCACACACACACACACACACATACACACACACACACACACAGAGAGAGAGAGAGAGAGAGAGGGAGGGAGGGAGGGAGAGACACTTCACATAGACAGACAGACAGAGCCGCACACATATTAGTGAGCGTACAAGTCACAGAAAGGCCAAATATATGTCGCATCTTTTCACGAGGGACCTCAGTTTGAAGCATCATGTACAAGCAGGCAGGTTCTTCAGCCTTTTGGGATTTTACGGCTCTCACGGCTCTAGTACATTGGATTTTATGTTCAGTCGAATTTACGGTTTCTTTCCTTAGTGATATTGATAGATTTTCTCGATTTCGATGAAGAGTCCTTTATAGATTTGGCTAATTCAGTTTCAGATATGGACGACATTGATGCTGTGTTTCGTTTACGGCCCTATCGAAATATGTAGGGAAATCTGTGAAATAGAAAAGGGCGATTTCGTTGGATCCGCCATTGAGGTGATGTTCAAAAAACGGCTGATTACGTTTGGGAATAGTGGTGCAAATGTGAGCATGCTTAAATATCGTATACTTCAAATTACGAAGTTGGATCATTATTATTGTTAATTGGAAGTTCGGGAACTGCTTTTATGAGGAGAAACAGTCCGTAAAATAAACAAGAAAAGTCTTTGAAGCCTCTAGAAACTTCGTTTAGAAGAAGAGAGATGAAGAATCAATCGGCAACGTCGAACTGGGAGCGGACCTCGTCTACAACCGCAAGTACAGCCGCTAATTCTATCGGGATAGCGCATATCCATCCAAAAGAGTAATCATCCCTTCTGAGGTCAGTCGCCATAGGTCCACTCGATTTTCGGAGGAAATTCAAGTACAGCTAGTGTTGCTTCGCGATTTCGAGTTAATGCGGGGCACCATCTTGGTAGATAGAATCCCAATCGCCCTGCGATTTCAAAGTCTAGTGTAGCTTTCAAGGAGCTCTATGAGGCTGTAATATTTCAGCTGCCACCATGCATGAAAATGGGCTAAATGCACAACTGGTCGCTGAGTGTGCCGGGTCTGTTCAAGGTCTCCACAGCACTTTTTAAGCTCTTGGTCGATTGCCGTTTACTTCTGTGTTACGGGTGAAAACCTGTGGGCTAGTCAGGGTTGACAAAAACCCAGGGAAACAGGCGTGGAGTGAACGTTCTGGATCGCCAAGAGATCACACCGGCTCGCTGGTGGAGGTTGAGGTTGTGGCTGAGGTGTCACGAGGCTGTCAAGCGGCTGCTTGTTTAGGTCGTTGAACAACACAGTCCTAAGCGAACAACAAGCCTGTGAAAGACGCAGTGTTGTAACGAGGCTGGGACAAATCCGCTTGCAACTGCAAGAGTAAAAGACACTCTGCAACATATAGCCCGGTAAATGTTTGCCTAAGTTTCTGATCCCTTTTCCGGGTGTCAGCGCGTCCAGGACCCCGCCTCAAACCCGGTGGGCGCTCTGATCACTCCATCGTAACTATAGATCAACAATTCAAAATCTTACCGGAATAGAGCTATTCTGCTTAGAACAGGCTCTGGCTCCCTAAAAATGACGAAGAAGAGACGGGATGATGAAGAGAATGGCCGGCGTATTTCTTATGGATCATCAGCGACGACTTCATCGCAGGGCTACTATACGATTGGATGGATCTGCGCCCTCTCCATCGAAATGGCAGCGGCTCATGCGATGTTAGATGATATTCACCCCGACGTACCAAACCATTCCGAAGATTATAACGGGTATATATTCGGGGCGATTGGTGGCCACTATGTTGTTATCGCGTGCCTGCCCTCGGGTGTATACGGAACTACACCCGCAGCACTTGTGGCTAGTCAGATGCGGTCGAGCTTCCCGTCAATTCGATTTTACCTGATGGTAGGTGTTGGAGGTGGGGTGCCCACGACAGCTGATATTCGATTGGGCGATGTTGTAGTCGGGATACCGACAGGGAGGTTTCCTGGCGTCGTACAATATGATCGCGGCAAAACTGTTGCCGGCGGTCGTTTCGAACAGACCGGTACTCTCAACAAACCGCATCGGGAAATTTTAAGTACTGTGTCCAAGTTACGAGCAATTAATTCGGTAAGCCTTAACCGAATTCCAGCACTTCTGGCGGAGGCTGTAGAAAAACTACCAGCCGGTGTAACTACATTCGCTCGTCCCGAACAAGAAGATATCTTGTTCCGAGCTGAATACGACCACGTCGACGGGGATACATGTGATCGCTGCGATGGACACGAAATCGTTATTCGGACTACCCGACAGACTTGCAGTCCTGTGATCCATTACGGTTTAATCGCGTCAGGTAATCGAGTTATGAAGGATGGCGCAACTCGTGACCTTATAGCCCAGGAAATAAAAGCTTATTGCTTTGAGATGGAGGCAGCTGGTCTTGCGGAAGTGGTTGAATGCCTGGTAATTCGTGGGATTTGCGACTATTCTGATTCTCATAAAAACAAGCAGTGGCAGGGATATGCGGCAGCGACAGCAGCCGCCTACGCCAAAGAGCTGCTGTTGACTCTACCTGCAATCAAAAGTCCACATACGGGCCGAGGCAGTCTAAAGGACCCAGCCCGCAGCCCAGATACAAAAAAAATTTTGGGTCTGTAGATGCTAATAAACGCACTCTAACAAACGTTTAAACTTTGCTAACTTTGATATTTTGATTGAAGGAGACTACAAGATGCACACCTTGCGGTCCCTAAGCTTTCCGCATATGGATTCTCGCCAAAACAATATAGCATCAGCCCACAAAAACACCTGCAACTGGATCTTTGAGACGGAGCAATTTCGGCAATGGCTGCGGCGAGATAACATCGAAAGCTTTAATGGAGTTCTATGGATCAAGGGCAAGCCTGGGGCTGGAAAATCGACACTAATGAAGCACATCCTGCTCTTTTATCGCAAATCCTTCTCAAATCACTCCATAGCAGCTTACTTCTTCAACGCCCGAGGCACGTTACTCGAAAAATCTCGTCAAGGCATGCTCCGCTCGCTACTATATCAGTTGTTAGACCAAGATCCGAATGCCTATGATAATTTTATTCCACATTTCATAGACAAGGAGAAGAAACATGGAAACTCTTGGGAATGGTGCGAAGGCGAGCTAGAAAGTTTACTAATAGGGTTGATACCTTCCCTCGATCAACCAATACTTCTGCTAGTGGACGCCCTGGATGAATGCGATGAATCTGAGGTACGAAGGGTTGTTTCTTTTCTCGAGGGATTGAGTTCGGCGGCGGCCAGTGCATCTAAAGTTTCGTTGAGGATCTGTTTATCAAGCCGACATTATCCGACTATTAGTATGCTAAAGATGCTTGGCCTTGTTGTGGAGAAAAGGAAGGAACACGCCAAAGATATCGCCACCTACGTCCAGGACAGGCTCAGATTGAAGGACAGAGATATTGAGTCTGAACTCCGCCGAAAATCAGCAGGTATTTTCATGTGGATTGTCCTCGTGGTGGAAATGCTAAACCAGGCGTACGATAACGGTAGCATCCACGCCGTACGGATGAAACTTCGGGAAATACCCAGTGACCTTGACGATGTTTTCCGCATACTATTGGAAAAAGACAATCCCGATAAATCTCAGACTATGCTTATGCTTCTGCTTGTGCTTTTCACCAAAAGACAGCTAAAGCCAGAAGAGTTCTATTACGCCGTTCTGTCTGGATCAGAGCCTGGGAGTTTAGGCCGACGGGAGAGTTCGATAGTAACCGACCAACTAATTGAGCGGTTTATTATCAGCGGTTCGAAAGGCCTCATTGAAGTGCGGAACGGAGATCATAAATCCGTTCAGTTCATTCATGAGACAGTAAATGATTTCTTACTACGAAATAAGAGGCTTCAGACATTGGATTCGGCGCTTGCACCAGATGTTGTTGGTGTCGGCCATCAAAGAATCGTTTCCTGCTGCTTGGCATATGTCGGGATGGGGGATTTTATGGCCGAACCTCTAAAAGAGCCGGATGACATGGCGGGAGACCATTTTGATGAAAACTATCCATTCCTGGAATATACTGCGTCTTATATATTTTATCACGCAGAGCATGCCCAAGCAGGACAGGAAGCATTTATTCAATACTTGCAAGACAATTCCAAAATTCTTCAAATGTTGAATGCGATGTATAATATCCATGCCTGCGGCATAGGTTATGGAACGAAACAGGAGTGTGAGCGGTGCGGCGCAGAAGCGAGTTTACTCTACATGCTATCTTTGCACCATTGCCCAAAACTTGTCCGAATACTCCTACGCGACCCGAGCGTTGATATCAATGCTCGGGGAGGCCGCTACATGACCGCATTGCGAGCGGCTGTAGCAGCTACGACCTATCGGGAAGATACAACCGAAGAGGTCATTCAACTGCTGCTGGACGCTGGTGTTGATGTTAACATCAATGGTGGTATCTTTTCCCATGTGCTACAGGCTGCCGTCATCTCCGATCATCGGGGCGATGGAACTCCCGACTACAGCAAAACTGCTGCAATTGTTTCTATGTTAATCAAGGCGGGCGCGGATGTCAATGCTCAGGGTGGTTTTTTTGGTAATGCGCTACAGGCGGCGGCGGCAGTGGCAGGAGCAGAATCAACGGATCGGGACTCGGGTTCAAGCAACATCTCTAAAGTTATCCAAGTGCTGCTTGATGCTGGTGCTGACGTCAATGCTGAAGGCGGCTACTTTGGTAATGCCCTACAGGCAGCAGCGGCAGTAATAGGCCGGAACTTAGGCCCAAGCAACATCTCCGAAGTTATCCAATTGCTGCTTGAAGCTGGCGCTGATGTTAATGCTCGGGGTGGCTACTTTGGTAGTGCACTACAAGCGGCGGCGGCGGCGGCGGCGGCGGTGGAAATGGATTGGCGGTCGGGCTTAACAAAAATCTCTAAAGTTATCCAAATGCTGCTCAATGCTGGCGCTAATGTCAATGCCGAGGGTGGCGAATACGGGAGCGCACTGCAAGCAGCTGTTACAAGCAGGGAATACGGGAGCGTGGTGCAAGCAGCTGCTGCGAGTGGGAAATATGGGAGCGCACTGCAAGCAGCTGCCGCTAGCGGGGAACATGAGAGCGTGCTGCAAGCAGCCGTTGCAAGTTCTGAATACCGATATGCTTTTAAAAAGGCAGATTACACAGTAAGAAACGTTATTAAGATGATTCTGGGTGCTGGCGCCAATGTTAATGCCCAGGGTGGGCGTTACGGTAGCGCCTTGCAGGCAGCTGTCATTAGCGTAGCGTCTGGGGACCTTCCAATAGGCGCTGGTGATATCGTTGCAATACTCTTGATGGCGGGTGCTGATGTTAATGCTCAATGTGGTCCATATGGCAATGCTCTGCAAGCTGTAATCTGCAACTGTTCGGGAGGCCGTTCTGGGATCATCTTGACCCTCTTGAATTTCGGCGCCGATGTTAATGCGCAGGGTGGTCGCTATAGGAGCGCAGTAGATGCTGCTTTCGTGACTGGCTGCCAACACGTCCAACGGTTCAAGAAGGATACTACTAGCGCTTCGACAGTCCTGAGGGTGCTCCACCGCTTTGGTGCGGCCGGTGCCGTCGAGGCCAAGTGGAACCTAGATAAATATTGTCGTTGGGCTGCCGCCAATTATAAAAGATATCGCCGGGGTGGGCATATCTTTCTTCCGAGTTACGATTCATATAGGGATTCAGATTCGGATTTAGGGGAGGGACCTGAGACTGGGGAGGCACTACAGGGAAAAATGGTGTTATTGCCGCCGTGGCCAGCACTATGGTCGCCGCTGTGGGTGAAATTAATACAGGACTTCGAAACTCTGCTAGAAAAAGGTTTGTTTTGAACTACCAAAATTACCACAGTTAAGGCTAGAAAAACATGGGCATTCACGATGGTGGAGGGAGCTACGGAAGGGGCGACCCTATAACTAAGAGTAAGTGTGGAGAACAGAGGCAGTTAATAGCAATAGAGTCTCTAACTAGGCTTGTAACCAGTGAGAGCACTCTATTTGAGTGGACAGCCGAAGACTACATGAGAGGTGGGCTTCAGTGACGTCTTATATACAGGTCAAATACAGGGTGCTTCGAATAAACAGACTCCTGAGGGGGAAAAAAAAAAATTAAAAATAAAAGGGTTCCCGGATAGTAGCTTCAAGATCGTCTAGCAAGTCGAGGTGGTCAGATCCGATCGATGCGATGATAGTCGTAACACAGAACTCAGGCATTGGCCGCTGGGCTCCGTACCAATCATACTCATAACTGCCCCCATTCTAGTGTAGCTTGAAACTCCTCGTACGTTCGACTGGTATTACTCCTCGCACTACCAGAAGCCTCGCCACCCCACAGCACTGCTGGTGACATTCTCTCCTCATCATCCATTATTTTCAGAGCTTCCTCCAGATCCATGGTTCTCTCCATGGCTATCCTAACCCCTTATCGTTATGCCCGTTAGTACATGTAGTACCCAACCCGTGCGTATCCAGTTCTATGGTCTCGAAGTAGCCTCACTCTGTAAATTCTGATTGGGTAGAAGCTTCCCAGATAGCGGCTCCTGTCCCCTTTCTATATTATCCCCGGGATTCCGCGAGTTATTGGCGTCATGAGTGGCGGCCTCACGTACGTTGTTAGAGTGTGTTCCGAGGGATTATATACATCTAAATCTCGAGTCAGCTAATCCAGCTGCGGAGACTTTTATAGCTGGTGCGCAGCAACACCATGCCCACGACGAAAAGAAAACGTAAATATTTATCACCGAACTGTTGTCTATGCCCGTTACTTGGACGACTTGTTGCAATATAGCTTGCTAATAGAAAACTTGATTGATTCTTGATTGTCTACCGAAGCTACTGTTCGGTGGTCTCTTCTAATATATACACGTTCAGTTTAATTGGATCTGCAGAGTTTTCATCACTGTGGACCTTCTTCGATGATCATGCCCCTGAACCACGTGACAGGCATTCGGTGAAGCCACAATGTTGGTGGCTTCAATCTTGTGGCTTAGGCCTTGTATTCTGACAGGACTTCTCCAATGATCATTCGCAACGCCCCTCCGGCTGCTTCTACTTCTGGCTCTAGTTTCTTGTGCTGCTGTAATCTCGTTACACCTCCACTTGCTCACAACTTAGCTTGCTACTTTCAATTAGTGGGAGAGTTCGCAGAATCCTCGTTAATCATGCCGTATTTAATACGTTGGAGGGTCTCACGAACTTCCTTCGCGACTTTTCTTATCTTCCCCGTGACACTGCACGTGGTGTGATTGCTTGTGTTCATAGAGACACCAGCCTTGTAGTACGTAATGTCGGAGCCATCATCTTTGGTACTCTCAAAAGCCTTTAATATTTCCTCCAGGGATACCACATTCCAATCAATAACAGGATAGCCCAGAGCAATGCTGATTTTGCAGATCACTGCCAGTTATGCATCATTACATCACATTGCCGTATTGTAATCCACTTGACAAATCGAGGAGTTCATGAAAATTATTCGTTTGTATGCTTTGCATGCTTTATCCAACTATTTTATGAGAATTCCCAATAACTCCTCCCTCTTTTGCCATAGTTTGCCTGTATGCTTTGTTAGAAGTTGTTTTATAAGAATAAAATGCTTAGTATACGTACTAGGCAACATTTCTGGAACACTGCAGGAAAAGATGACTCGTCCAATGGTAATATGACTCCTTTTTCGTCCTTTTTCGATGTTTTGAGTAATTTGATCATAAATTTATTTAGGATATTTACCGCTGAAAATGCTATCATCATTTGGCATTATAAGCCAAAATTTTTATATAGATTGGCTGATATCTACAAATGTTGTGTCCACTGGATTGTCCATGGTTTTAAGATTTCAGATAGATTGTAAAAGTTGCAAATTTCTAAAAAAAATGTTAAATTTTGAAATAGGAACTTAATGGAAACATATTTATTTCAATAATACAAAACATATAAGATTATCTTTATTAATTAATGTTAGCCAAATATAAGTTTCAATTCCTCTTTGTCAGACAAAGGAAATTTTGATTGAGTATAAAACTTTTATAAATCAAACATAACACAAAAGATTGGTGAACTAAAAAAAAAAATTTTAAAAGATATTAAAAAACTATTGAAAATATTTTTAACTTTATTGCAGCAATTGATGATGGTATTATTTATGGGGTTTATTATACTGACAGCTTTTTTATACACTTCCATATTTAAATTTCTTGGGTAATAAGATTCTGTATTTTTAATTTATATATTATTTGTGTGATATGATTAAAAAACTTTGTTATTATGATTTATTAAAATTGTACTCATATTTTTTTGAATTTAAAGAAAGTAACTGATGTTTTAAGAACAATTTTGATAATGAGTTTAAAAATATAAATAAAACAAAAAATATTTACATCAAAAAATAAAAGTTTCGGGTTTAATTCTTTTTTATTGCTAATGTTGTGCCTCCTATAATGCAGAAACATCTCGTATAACCATGTAAACTTTTTTTTATAATTTTAGTGTGATAAGTTCTTTGTATTTCTTGCGTTTCAGAGGTTTTGGAATTGCAATATCCAACAGGCTCAACACAAATCCGCCCGTGGTACTCTACTCCCCCGAGTATATACTTGACGAATATAATCTTATTTCTCTGTTTGCTTAAAACTCTACCTATATCCTGCGTCCGTCGTGGTGATTCCGAATGACTTGGCCATATCGGACACGAAGTTTACACGAAGGAAACTTATGTGAAAACAGACCGCTGTATGTCCAAGAGTACCTTCGGCCAAGTGACCGATTCATTGGACAGTAGAGGGCTTGACGATGATCCCTTTCATCCTTGCAGCGGCTTTCCGGGGTACGAGGCATGTGTTGTCGATGCGCAAGGTCTAGTTTTGGTAGTAGAAATAACTTGGCAAGTCTCCCAGGTTGCTAGATGGACAAGGCCGCTTTGAACAGGCAGCCTAATTAAACCCTATAAATCAAATTATCCTAGAGAAAATGTCTCAATTTAGGCATGTTTTAAAATTGGTCGGGGTCTGCTTTATGACGAAAATGTGAATGTGGATAACAAATGCAAAATGGTTGCTTTTTTAATTTGTTTTAAATCATAAGAATGGATTGAGGTTGAGTGTGTCTAAGCTTTATCCCTTTGATGTATTTTATAAAAAGTTCAAACATATGAAACAAGATTTGTTAATGTAGAAAACTTTTTATCCGGTAAGCAAAAGCAATCCTTAAATGTAGATAGTATACCCTTATACAAATTCCACGAAAGGTCATAACAATCAAAAATTCGGATAAGCACGAATAAAGAAATCCTAGCAAAAATATCTATAGCGAAATACCACATCGAGATACCGCCGATCCCACCACTTTTGTATGTTTAAGAACCCTTATTGGTTCGAAAACCACCGTTAAGGTTAGGCAGCTCTGGATCCCAGTCTACGATTCAAAACCGGTTCTTAGTATTAGTTGGATATCTGGCCTTCTTTTTCGTATTGAACGTCCGCCAGTTATTATCTAGCTTTCGGCAGAAAGTAGTGAAGTTGTTAAAATTAGCAGAAAACTCAACTCTAGCTGCTAAGAGTTTTTGGATTTTTATACAGAGGCCGTTTCGAAGGTAAGCGATTCAAGTAGCGTCATCATGCTTAAGCCGTCCCATTAACAGTCGGAAGTCTATTAAGTAAGCGTGAAAAGGTCTGTCTTTTTGCCGAAGTTTCAGAAGTTCCCTTTCAGCTGTTCCTGACGGGTCGGGATCTCCAAACGTCTTGTTGAGCCAGGCCACAAAGTCAAGGTATGTGGCCCGAGAGTATAAGTTGCCGTCCTCATCATATTCGTTGAAGGCTAACTTCTGTGGGTTTCTTCGGAGGAGGCTGACTGCGTAGGCTACCTTCTGATGCGTATCGAACTTAATGGGTTCGCCCATATATTTATTGTCGAGCTGTCCGAAAAATCTTCTAAGCTGAGAGGGTTTAGTTCCGTCGAACGGTTCGGAGTCTGGAAATTCGATTCCGTCGGTAGGTGGTAAAGCAGGCCTTGTTTGCTTAAGTTGCTGAAACATAGCCATCAAGATCTTGGATTAACTGCGTGTAAAGCTTTTAAAAATGACTTCAACTTCCCCTATAACATATTCATTAGCAGGTATATCGCTAGAGCTAGATGAGGTAGATATAGGGATATTAGTTTGGTGGCGTTACAAAGCAATAGCATAAGAATCATAGCAAGAAAATTTGAGTGCCAAAGTAATATTCAAATGTATGGAGATAAGTTGCAGAGGATTGTGAGTAATATTATTGGTTGATATTTAGGTTGTTACTTGGTTTTCTGAATATGTGGTTTTGGGTTGTTATATAAATATGGAATTCGGATATAGTGCAATAAAATAAACAATATCCCCAATGGAGATAATATGCTGAAAGGGTTACGGAGATAACTGATGAAATGACCAAACGGATATGATCATCTATGAGTGACATTATTAGGCATATATGAATATCTAGGTATATACTATGATTATATGAGGGATTAATGGTAATTTAAACAGGAAAAAAGATAACTGGAAATCAAAAGATGCCTTACTAACACACTTCGGATATGTTTTGAATACATTTGTGTAATACCTGCCAGAAACCTGCGTGTTCTGTTGATTATTCTTAAAGATTACATGCGATGAACCGATACAACAACAACACTAATAACACTAATAACATCATCATGTGATAACGCGTACTTAGAGGTTATTGATTGATTGCTCTCTTATGTCACCGAATGCACTGTATGGTGACCTTTCTTATATACACAGATACACAGGGACATGGGGGACACAAAAAAGAGAGCAAGAATCCAAAATGACACTAGTGAACTTGTTCAAAACAACCACCATACCACCCCAAACACCAAAAAAAGTGACCAAACGCATTCATTTCGGCACTCCCATAAAGGCTAGGATACAGGCTATCTATGGATTCTGCAAATAACCTGCCATACACAGAGAGGGATATCGCTGCGTACTATGGGTACGCACCCTCAGCTGCTCACAGAGCCATTGCTGGCGCAACACGACGTCATTTAGACAATGAAACAAGAGGCGGTAAATTCAAAATAACAGACACCCAGCTGGAGGTTCAGGCAGAGCTGTTTGAAAAAGAGGGCTGGGACGCCAGGATTACTACACACGAGGGGATTGTAGAGGATATGGGCGTTGAGGCCAGCCGGAAGACTATCACGCGCGCAATGGCACGGATTGACTATGCTATGCGTATAGCCTGCAGAGGCAACTACTTAACACCACAGGCTTGCCAGCGGAGATAGATTTTGCACGGTTTATGCTGCAAAGATACCCCAAACCTGAGGACTGGCGGCGGGTGAGGTTTAGTGATGAAACCCACTTTGGTTTTGGGTCAGAGGACCGCGTATACCTCTGGCGCAGGCATGGCGAGAGGTACCGGCCTGAATGCATACATCATAAGCGCAATCCTAAGGACAAAGACCTTTGCAGGCTGCACGTATGGGCTGCTGTTGGCTATGATTTCAAACTGAGCTGGTATTCTATCAAACAGCCAATGACAACGGCAAAAGGTCACAGCTGGTGTATATTAACCAAATACTTGAGCCCGCAGTCAAGCCATGGCTTGAGGCAGGCCATAGTTTTGTTTTAGAGGAGGATAATGACAGCGGCCATGGGATTGGGAGGGATAGTAAGGCTCGCAGGTAGAAGGAGGGGCACAATTTGGTCAGCCATTTCAATTGTTCACAGTCACCAGACCTGTCACCAATTGAGAATGCTTGGCAGATACTAAAGTCTTATACTAGGCGCCATTCTCACTAGGATGAGGATAGCACCGAAGCTCTAATCCTGGAAAGCTGGCAGTCAATTGAACAAAAAATAATCAATAAATAGATAGACAGCATGCCTCAGAGGCTACAGGCCGTCATTGATTCTGGTGGTAAAATGACTGCCTTCTGAATTCATGTATATAGTGGTTGCCAAGACTTCGGATCGTTGCTCTCTTTTCGTGTCCTCCGCGTGACAGGATTATAGGATTACAGAGTTTTCACTTCTATGAGCTCCTCTGAGGCCTCTCGCAATTGTGAAACCATTTGTTCACGTGATAGGCCTTCGGTGAGCCATTGTGTTGGTGGCTTCAACTCGTGGCTTGACCTCTATATTCTGCCACCAACAAGCAAGCGCTGAGAATGGCTTGGCAACGAAACACAGCCAATGTGAATCATCAGGGCTTTGAGACTACGCTTAATAGAACGCCAGAAGCTTCCCTGCGAATGGGAAGGAGCCAACATTGTTTTGGGCGAAGTCATACCATGGGGACGGGGGGCCTTGTTGACTTTGCATATCAAGGATTTGTCCAGGAGTTCGATAAGGAGGTACGGAACGCAGGGCGGTAGAAATATATTGACTGGCTTTTGTTGGAGCTCGACTCGGAAATGCTGATCAGACCTGTCCAAGCAAGTATCAGATTGTCCATGATAAACGATAGTAAAGATAACAATACAGTAATGCAGCCTAATATAGGCAAAGGGAAATCCGCAGTAAGTAATACGCCAATATTCTCCGAATTCGTGTGGCGAGATTCCACCTATTTAGAATCTTTAGTATTGAAGAGCTGAAAGTGACCGCCGTGTTTTACGAGTACATCACTTTCACTTGCAGGAATCTTTGGGCTTCTGTAGTATGGGCAACGACCAATTGGTTTAATGGTAGAAGCCCAACTGATACAAAAAGCCCAAATATTTCCTCGATCTTGAGAAAGGTCGTCCTAGATCAAGGAACCGGCTCTCATCAGCCTCAAACGGCCCAAAACTAGGACCTATAACGGCAGCTTCCATTTCAAAGCACAGGACTCCCTTTTCCCGGCTTAACCTGTCTCTGGTGATGCCATGTTTCATAACCTGGTTGCCAGATGCGATGAGTCCATAGTGGACATGCGGTTTAATTTGTACACGAGGCTGTCTTTCAACGACCATTCCAGGATCGAGACATCCAGGCCTTGCTGTGGATTGAAGAAATACCACAGGTGCAATACAAAGATACCAACCTAGGATAGGGTAGCACCCTGATCGGTATCTTACAACTCCTGTGCATTGATTTATTTTGGAAGAGGTTTCGTTTTAGATGGTGGTCAAAATTAGTCGGTCTATAAATTCCTCACATTTCCTTTTAATTTCTCACAAAGCAAGTCCAACAAGTCTTTCTGAACAGACCTTCGCAAGTATTAGTTTAGTAGATAAAGTATTTACAACATATAAGTACCTGATCGGTAAAGATGTGATTTTTCGCAGAAACTGCTGAGAATTATGGTCATGACTAGCTTTAGAGTATTTGATTATATATATAGCCCGTTATACTTGCTGTTAATTAGTTGGACGCGCTCATCTTTTCTGTAAGGATATGTAGCCACTTAGCTGTGTCGAGCGTTGACGGATGGCCTTTACCCGTTACATAATAAGACTGCATATCCGGTCGACATCCACCCTCCATGGTGGTATTTTACTATGATATTTTTTACAAAACCATTTATTCTCAAAAGCTCAAGCCATCATAAGCTTACTGCCAGCAAAGAATAGAGTTCCAAAATCCAGTTAAGAAGATTAGAGCAGCAGATGAGGAAAAATGCGTAAGCAATTTTACTTTGTAGGAAACGTAGGAATTTTGGCGGTCCTGTTTAGCTTTATATTTTGAAAATTATAAATATCTTTCTGTAAGGTTGATATAGCAAGCATGTGCGAGTATCCCCCTACAGAGGTAGTATGTGTTATCTTCTAATTAATTTTGAATTTGTCATCTACGCTTCTATACGAATTAAGGAGGCCCGCCAAAGGAGAGGAGAATATGTTGGGCAGGAAGTATCTTATTCTGAAGGATCAATCCATTTACAAGTTATTTGATTAAATCCCTGACTTTTAGAAGTTCTGTACCTTACAAATTACCATGATACAATTTAGAGCTCTACACCCACCAACTATAGGCGTGATGACTGCCGTTTTCTTGGCGGTAATCGCGTGATCAGGGTTGCAAGGTTGACATACATTTCCTTCATAGATTGAGCCTTATTTAAATCAGTATACAGTTATTTCTAACTTCCATTTTTCCAAAACTGGAAAGCTTACCGTGTTTTGTTTAATGAAAATGTCTATTTTATTTGCATGATTTATCATATTGTTTATGCCAAAGTGCCAATAAATTCCACGGATACCGTCGTTATTGATGTCTGAAGTTGGGAAGGCAGTGATATCTCTTATGATTGAGTTATCGGGATTGTACATCAATTCAGTGTTCATGATTTTGTCATTTTGATACCAATTTTTCAGATTTGGCCTTAGGATATTTTTTTGTTTTGGCGTAAGATCCTGACTGCTAATTGTGTAGGCAAAAGGCGCCATTAGTGGTAGGGTATTCTTCTGTGGTAGATACTTACCCGGCAGTGGCAGAGTGACCTTATAATCAGTCTTATATAGTAGTTTATTCAATATTTCCTGAGTTACCCAGTGTATGAGATTGCAGATGTTAATGAGGTGCGGAATAATCGCCTACCTGGCTGTGTTAACAACCCCCTTTAAAACACAATCAATAATCCAGATGTCAATATTTATGAGTGGGACTGAGTGTAGTACTTTGCAGATGAAATTGATCAGCGGGATGGGGAAGGATTTAATGGTGTTAATTGTCTAAGGAGGTCAGTCTGATAAAAATAGAACTGTAGAATGAAAGGATAGGCTGAAGTAATAAATACTTAATAAAATAAGTTCTACCCTTATATGAAGATTACTAATTTTCTTGATACTGTTGTTGTAGATACCATTGTGATTGGAATGAACCCATTTTAACACCGGCCCAGAAGTGGATTTTAAATGCTGGTGTATTTTTTTAAATATTTCATTCCCATCTCTACAAATATTCTAATAATCAAGCTAAAAATTATAATTCCTTTACTCTAAACTTCTAAAAGATATTATAACAAATAATCTTATTGTTAGCTTGATTGCTTAATCGGCTGAGTTTTGAAATTGTTAGTTTAGCGCTTGTATAACCAAGCAAGATAGTTTAAAATGTGTAAAATCATACCAATAGGAAATTATCAATGATGTCTACAATAGTTATGCTCTTATGAGACATGCCCAATATTATTACAGAAATAGCCCAATTATTTTTTCTTTTAAAGCTAAAATATTTTGTATGCAAATCTCCCATATTGTGAATTATCAGGTTAATTAAACACCAGACTGTATTTCCACCTTAAAAATAACAAATAAAGTAAACTTTAAAAATTTCACTCCACTTCCAGTCAGCATACTCTTATAACAATTAAGAAAATAAAATCACCCTTCTACAGCCGCTAGTCATCAATAAATGTAAACTGTTTTCCGAATTTAAATCAAAATATTTACCATAACTAACATCAACATCATAATACACTTCAATTTTTTAGGTTATAAAAATAAAAAAATTGAACCTTATAGGTGTCAACTAACTAACCAAAACAGGGTTTTGGTTCTGAACGTACCTTCCAATGGTAAACTGCCTATACAGCTCACAAGCACATTCCCAATTAAAAAAAAATGGTTCAACTTGAATAACAATCACAATGTATTCTTTATCCATAAGTAATTTGGGAATACTCTCAATACCACCCCAATAATTGATAGCATTAAATAAAAATATACCCCATACAAAAAATCCCTAAACTTATTAAACTATTAGACCTAAATAACCAGAGATGTTTCAAAGCTTTTTTTACCTAACACAATTAAAACTTTCTTATCCTCAGATAAATTTGATGTAATATGGTTCGCCAGATTTTGCAGGTTAACAAGTCCATCTGGATCATTGAGATCCATTGCTGTATAGTTAGCGACCTTTGAGATGTGTAATGGCAAAAATAAATTTAAGAAAATACCGCTAATAGTAGCAAATATGAGAGGAAAAAAGGGAGCAGGAAAATAGGGGAGAAGGGGGGCTTTATAGGCGAAGAGTCTAAGAGGAAGTTCAAAACGATCAAAATATAGACTTGGTGCTGGAGGCCGTGGACTTATAAGGTAAAAACCGAATAATACGACGGTTGTGGCAATGGTGGTGAATGATGCCCACTCCGAAGGGCGAACTCTCTCGTATTTATACACGATAGGAGCCTTTACATTATACAACAGTCATGATCATGACTCTGATCGGAATTCCCTCTTCCTATGGTCGAAGAACTGAAACCGGTAGCCTCCATCAAATCGTGAGGCTCGCGAGACTACAACTGATGTACTATGACAATCCAACATCCACGTAGACATATGGTTTCATGCTACCAAAACCGATGGCGGAAGATTCCGTTGAAGCGATACCGAATCCCAACGAGGCTAAGTCGCGGTCTCAACGATATAAAATCCCGGCACCAGGGAATTATAATCGAGTATTTTATTTACCCCGCGATTGATCAAATGCTATGAAACAACATCTTTGAAAACCGGAACTTTCCTAACTATGGCCTTCTTCCCACGTCACCTCGATCAGTCATTTAATTTATTTGCATACGATAAGCTCCGGATTTTACCTCGTCTGTCAAGGCCCTATAAGTGTCTATTTGTCAAGTAAAAACAATTCCCACGTACTCTGTGGATCTGGTTATCGCAGGTCAGCACTTTAATTGTTCCCAAAGCAATACTCCCACTGTGAGGTATCCTGGCTGGAAGCCTCAAGGAGGTCATGTTTTGTGCTCAGTGACTGCTGAGCTGCCTGCTTGGCGGTGGTGCTTATAAGCACCGGCCCTCCAGAACCTTTTTTAGAGAATCCACTTCTGAACATCACCATCATACTTACGCCCACCGCATAAAATTTTATCTAAAATAATAATATATTGATTAGGCCCTATTAGTTAATAAATTTATCAAATCTTGTTACTAAATAAATCAATTAAATCCTATTGTTACACCTGGCCTAGGTTTCCCTCTAGGATTCCCAAGTCAGCTAGCCCAAGTATAAAATTAAGCACCATTTCCACCCTAATATTTAACAACTTACTTTCTACATTCATTAATCATTCTACGGTACCATCTATTCAACATGAAGGTGATCGCTTTATTACAATCCCTTATAACCCTCGCACCTATCTGCGAAGATCCCGTAAGAGATCCACTCGACGACCTCTGGTGCTACATTCTGCATACCCAAGTGAGATGCAGAAAACAGCCTTATTTGACGGTGGCCACTGTAGCCTGGTATAGTGATACGTGGGAAATATTTAGATACCGGATGACGGGCAGCTGTGTCTACCCTTTTGGGGTGTCTATATGGTAAGTTTTGCATTATTATTGGCAAATTTGTATAGTGTCAATAGAATATATATTCATTCATAAAAGTAATTCTAAGTGGCTATACTCGCCTATTTATAAGTGCTATATTTCGAAAACTCTCGTTAGCAGCTGCAGTAATTTACTAGTCCCCTAAGGCCCTAATTATATTATGACTTATGGACTCATTGGATTGTAGATAGTCTAGATTATTGCACCCTTAGGGAATAATGGGATTTGACTGTGCTCGCAAGACATGGCTTTTGCATATAGCAGAACGAACATTGAACGGGATTGGGTGAGATTTGTGAGAGAGTTACAGCTGATTTATATCGAGCGATAGTGGAAGTTATTAGCGACTATTATGTAATTGGATATGGATGAAATTTCATTTTCTTGCAAATCGTGATCGTGGGCTTATGCATCATATTTTTGCTTGAAGAGGTTTAAGAATCTGAGGCTGGACGAACTGCTACTGTTTGTCTCATATTTGCAATCTAAGTGGTAATAAAAATCTATTGCAAGTCTATAAGGCTTGTGATAATATGTAGGTTAAACTCTAGTTCATAATATAGAATAATTATCATCTGATTACATATTTCCTATTAATTATATTGGATACAGTCTATAACTTTGCTTCAGTCTTCGACAACTAAGACAAATACGATGAGGCCGGCTGTTCTGCGGCGCGCACGCACACACACACGCGTTCTAATTTGGGCGGGATGGGAATGCATCTGCTGCTAAATAGTCCACAGGAACGTGCATTCTTGCGCTATAACAGGTCAAAAACTTCCTCATACCAGTCGGTATAAATGCCAAATAGTTATATTCATGAATTCATCCATCATGCGCGTGAGACAGCAAAAGGATTAGGCGTGAATGTCCCATCTGGATCAGCTTTAGCTCTCTGAACCCCCAACTTTTTGTACTTATCTTCATCCTCATAGTAGCATTTCCAGACCTTCTCATCGCTCATATTCCAATCCCCCCACGAAGCCCAGAGCAGACGTCTATCAACGGGGCTAAACACACCATTCGGCCCGTTCATCAACATGTCATTCTTCGCTGCCCACTCTTCAGCGTAATGTTTCGAGTCATCATCCATTTTATGGAAACAATCTAAAACCTGGACGATGGAGCTATCCCTCCAGCTGTACGAGGTACCGTTATTCCGATTTGTGGTGAAGCGGGCGAAATTCCCACCATAATTCTGGATCTGCACGGCGAGTTTACAGCCGAGATAACGTTCGTAATTTTTCTGGCCCGGTTCGCCGTTGAGATAATGATCTGGATTATAGATTAGATCGATACGTTGGACTACCGTATCGACCCATTTGTTCGTCGACAGGTTTCTCTGGCTCGTAGAGTACGCGCGCTTGATGTAGGGAAGGTCAAATTCCCGCGCTTTAGGGAAC
>JAJTTV010000027.1:33296-44217 GCA_036971225.1 Arthrobotrys sinensis
TACCACATTTTCGCAAGGCAACGCACGTTCCCATATAGAAAGGCCGTGTCGGGAGGCAGCTGAAATATTACAGCCTTCTAGGACTCCTTGGAAGCTCCTCCAAACTTTTAAAGCCGCAGGGCGGACGGGATTCCAAAAATTTATACATAGAATGTGTCTCTCGAGAGTCAACAAATCTTGTACTGGGTATGAGTCTGAAAAGCCAAGCTGATGCTCTTGATAAGCAAACACCCGAAAGTTTATAATTTCTCTTTCCACTTTTGGGTAATCACTCGCCCGTTTTATGCTGGCGCGAACATTTCTTTCTTGTTATGTTCTAGCGCGCTGCTTCGACGATTCTTTCCAGGGTCTGAAACATGCCAAGATAAAATCCTCCATAATACCACTTCATCAACACAGAGAGCCTGCCTTATCCAGCCTCAGTGGTAACGCTTCTACAAATTGATATCATCGGATGTACATGTATACACTTATTCAGAAAGCCTCCAATCAAGAGTGTCAATCCTTGCTTTTTTATGGCATCTGCAAAGGTGAATCCAAATAGGCTTACCTCAGCTACGCACCCCCAGTTACGTCCTTCCGAGAGCGGGTCGAGAATATATGACTTTAGAAGTCGTCTGTATGTGCAGTTTCTGTACTTCTGTATACTAATCCTATGACCTATATATCCTTGATGAACGGAAGCATGATGTTTGAGATGTATGTCCATGTTTATATTCCAAAACACGTGACCTCCCCGACCCCAGACCTCCGAATGGCAGTTTGTCTCACTACAATAGTAGCGTACCACAACAGCGTAGATATGAGTTAATCGAGGCTCCTGCAGGAAGGATTAGGGGATCGGTTATACTTCTTCCGCAGCAGTATCTTTACGGTGGGACAATCTCACCTAGACCGAGAACAACGCTTAAAATCACAATATAACTCAAGCATATTAAGGACCGTTGTGTTACCCGCGCGAGAGAGCGGGGTCTGTCCGTCCTCATCTTCCAGGTCCGGCCGAGCACCATTCTTAATTAGTAGCTCCACAATTGTATCATCGCCCTTCTCTGCTGCCCGTGGGAGTGGCGTCTATCACTTGGTTTAATAGAAAAGGTTTATATCAGACACAAAAGGTCCTCCGAATCGCTCAACTCCTCTGTAAGAATACGTAGACACGTAGCTGTGTCGAGCGTTGATGGATGATCTTCGCCCAAAGTCTTCTTATAGCAAGTAAGTGCTCGCTTGTTCCATTGCATAGCCTCACTGTACTTGCCTTGATTTTCGAAGACTACGGCGATGTTGTTGACTGTGACAAGTGTCGACGGATGGTCTTTGCCCAAGGGGACCGACCTTACGAGCTAGACGTTATGGTAGCAATGGACATGTTTTGATCTGTCAAATGCAACGACTAGCCAAATCCCTCATTTTCATTCTCACAAGGAGTATGACCCCGATCTCTCTGAGAGATATTGGCATGGACACCATGCTGAGGAGCGACGCCAGTGCGTCTGGAGTCCTCGTCCATCTGGAAACGATGCCAAATACCTCGAGTTTCCAAAAACGGGTGGAAGATGAGAAATGGCTTTGTGTAAATGGCATTTGTGGGGAACCCTATTGGCTGAAACTCTATTGCAAATAGTTAAGGGACAAGTTTCACAGGCACATAACGGGAATATTCAATAGGAAGAGCATAATGGGCTCAAGGCGGAGATCCAGGCGACCGCAAGAACAACACAGCTACACCAGTCTCAAATAAGCCGGCACCCCAATCTGTACCCTGCAACTCTAATACATTAATTCTTAGTCATGTTGACAGCTCTTTTCCCTTTTTTTCTTCCCCACCGTGCTCTATTGTTGGTGTTGGCAGCATTGCTACGAGGTAGTTCGTTGCAATTCGCGAAGATCTAGTTGGCTTGGTCTACAAGACCGTTAACAGACTGTTTTCCAGCTCTTCCACCCTATTCTTTTTACCTACTGTTTTCAGACTAGACCTTGATTCGGCCACCTTCTTGTCTTGCTGTCCTTCGTGCTAGACCACATGCATAAGCTTTGTCTGTTGCGTTAGCATATGCGTCCAGTTGTGTTTAACGAAATCCCTATCCAAGATCTGCTTGTTGGTGTGGCTAGTAGCCTGTCCTGTTCACAGAAACTGTCATCCAATGCCAAGAGGCGGTCTTCCAAATTGCAACAGCAAACAACACATCCCCAATGAGAATATAATCCACACGCTGAATGTTTCGGGCAAGAAGGATTTTCTCAGAGCTAGGTAACGGGTGGTGGCCATCGGCAGCCCCAACCAGCACACAAGAGATGGTGCCACAATAGTGGAATTAGTTGACAGACAGATCATCAAGGGATAGCAAAAAAAAGGTTTGCCCATGCGAGAAGTCTTCGCAGTCGTTCACAAATGCCCGGGTTCCATTGATTCCACTACATGCAAAATTCATTTCTTTATTATGTTCTCCAATAATATGACAATATATGCTACACTGGCGTTTTATGGCTACTCACAGTATGGCGAAGCCATGCTCTTATCAGGTGGGGAGGGGTGTCAGCGAGCTCTGCCCTGCTTACACCTGTTTTATGCTGATTCTTGGCTCTTTATGGCTGTTCTTGGCAATATAAATTCTTTACATAGATTTCCTTTCTGCGCGCTTCACCACCATACTTCATGTACCATTAATCTTCATAATTTAGCATGCAATCAACCCATTCTACTCTTATCCTCCCTCTTCTATAATAATCTGCTAGAAACTATCACGGTTTGCCCTTTGACAGTACTACACAATGGAAGTATGCCTTCTCTTTACTCGATCTCTTTTTAACTTCTTCCAAATGCTCCGCGAACGCTTAGAATTGTCCGCTTTGCGCGAGCCATCGATATCCTCCCGTCTGCATCCGACCCCCTCGTCTAGTTTGCGGTGCGCCTTGTATCTTAGCCTAGCTGCCTCGAGCGTGTGATCATGCTCCACGCCAATTGCTTCCGCTAGTGCTTTCTATGCCCGATTAAGGAATTCTAGAACTGACCAATATCGCCCTTGCTTGATGAAAATTTCGTTTATTGAGAATTCCATTTTGAAAGTCTCAACGTGGCCTATTATTCCATACCTTTTCTCATAACCCTTTAATACTTGCTCATATATGTCTAGTGCTCCCTCATAGTCTTCTTGAAGCACATATATGCTGGCAGTACAGATCCTTACATCAAGTAGAAAAGGATTATCTTCGCTCACTTCCTTCTCGAGTCCTTGCCTTGTTTCTCTACACCATTGTAATAACTAAAATTCTATTGATAAATTGACTGATAGGGATCTAAAGGAAGCCCGTCATCAGTCAAATGAAAGTATTAAATACATGATGAGTGCTTCATACAAATGAAGGTGATCAGTGGTCGATTATGCTCGACTGTAAGGGGGCCTCCAAAAAGTCACATTACCTCGCAACAACAACTCCCACAAAAAAAGGCAGCCAATCAGACCCCTAAAGCCTCCTTACAGTTGAGCCACTCCCGGCGTGGATGGGCGAGCAGGTGGATTAATCCACGTGCCGCGGGGGCTGGAGTGGCTCGACGTAGTTACGGGTTTGCGTGGTCCGAATGACCCTCCTTGTTGATCAGTCCTGATCACGTCACGTGATCTGATCAATATGCAGAGCAAAGCCCCGTACAGGCAACGCTTCCGAAAAGTGTGGCATTCAAGCAAGACAAACAAGCAATACAATTTTTAACACCAATGTGTTACGGCTTTTTTGGGGACCCGGAGCGCCCCAAAGGCTGTTAACAGATCATCTGGTATCGAAGGGATCCATCCGTGGGTAAGTACTGGCTTGTAGCGATGCCAAGAAGGATGCGGATGAGCCACGTGGCCTGAGTTCGTACTGATTTTTCTTGTACGTTAAGCTAAGGCACCCCAGTTGACAAAAACAGCTTGACCTGGTTAAGCTAGGTGGAGATATTGTTTTCCTGCAGACCACAAGGAGTCGACCCACGTGGATGCAAGAAGAGAAAGAAGCGAGCGTCTCCCTCGCCCTTCTACATACCATCTCGTCATCTCGATTACGAGAGGGAAATGTTTTGCAATGTTTTGCTTAGGCATTATTACAAGACGGAAATTCTCTCTGTGGCCCGTTGGATTTGGGTGAGCGATTTTTCGATGCCCCCTATCTGGGCTTCGGTCGTACGATTTTGCATCAGAAGCAAATAGTCAGTCGTGTATAAATCAAGAGAAATATGCTGTAAGATTAAATTCCCTTCCTATTAAAAAAGGAGGTTCCGTAAACCAGATTCTCCCTTACCGCCATAAGAATACAAATATTTATTTTATCTTCAAATTTGTTTTCTATTATCTTTGCTAGAAAGTTGATTTTGAATCCTCATATTTTCGATAATTGACGGAGGAAACTTCAATTCTTTGCTATGATGTTGCTAATTAACCTCGTATTGCTTTTTAAGATGACAACGAAATTAGACTTGATTGTTAAGACTGCTTTACGGTAAGTTGTCGACGATCTATGAATCGTGATTTGAATTCTAGCACTCGAACGCGAGCAGTTTTAATTTAAGGAATCCCAATCGAGTTCCGTATCATTTTCATACAAGTTCTGAACTTTAAGCTATCGCACGTACTGGGTTAAAGGAAGAGAAAGATGAGGGGTGGTCATCAAGCCGAGGTGAATCAGCTGACCGCGGAATGTCGGTGACTAGATGCGATTGGGTTATCCGGTAGATCCAGGAAATTCTGGCTGGCAGCGATTAAGAAGCTGATGGGGAAAAGAGACGAATTCCGCGCGCGATAGTTCAGTCAGGCCATTATTAATTAGATGAGGCTAAAGTAACCCACCGCGATAGATACAAAAAGTGGGGTTTCCCCGTGGTTTCATAGGCATCTCACGTGGCAAGTGGAGTGGTTTTAGGCCACTTAAGTAACAGCAATAGGCACATCTGCGCAATGTGAAGTTGATTACCAAAAAAGTACGAACGACTTCTTTTTGCGATCCGCTTTAAAAGTTACCACCCACACATACATTTCTAATATTACCGCTTACTGTAAAGAGTACAAAGAGTGCTATCTTCCAGCTTCCAACAAGAGCCTTCGTCCGCTGAGGAACTTGCAATCGAGTACTCCGGGATGGGATGAGCGGCTTTTGAGTGATGGGAATCTCTACCCATCGGCATAATCCAAAGTGCTGCATCGAGCGCTGATTCATGTTTACACCAGACCATCTTGTCAGAATCTGTTCCTCTGGTGCGATCTGGAGACATGGGTTTCTTGTCTCATGTGAATGTGTTATCAGGCCTAGGGTTCGTTGTATAAACCACATCGCCATCGGCATCTTCTATCCGTTTGCTCGGAATTCGTCCAATGTATCCTCTAGTCAAGTTATAAATCTTTTCTTATAATTATAAGGTTTTCTTAATTAATCTTGTGACATGCCGTCCCTTCCGTTCATCGACGCAAAATATTCATCATCAACCGACAACGGGCGGGATCCACTCCAGAAGACAAACCTCTTCGACTATCTACAGAAATTGATCATAGTTTATTTATTTAACGCCTGTTCAATGCCTCACAGCTGCAAACCCTTCCTCAACCTCCTCGACCTAGAAAAGTCTCCCTTTGCTTCAAGTCCTGATTCTTCACCCAAGAAACTCGACTTTCGATATTTCCTTTCTCCATCAATCGACTTCCTCAAAATCCATCACCAGCAAGATGGCCCTAGCTCCTTTTGATTGGGCAAAATTGCAAGACAAGGATTTTTTCAAATGCTCGTGTAAGTATCCCTATAATTTTAAGAAACGCAGTTTATCAGTTGCAATTCAAAATTCTTGGAGGAGCTGATTTGTAGAGACTGATCTATAGAGACGTTTTCAAGGAAAGGGAAAACACGAAAGGAAATTAATATAACGATGCTTACTCCTGCCGTCGCTACTATCAACACCGCAACCAAGGCAGCAATCCAACAAGACCGTTTTATATGCAAAAAATTGGTCTGGTTTTGGTCCCCCGGCAGTGTGTATTCAGAAGGCTTAGCAGGAGTTATGAAGATACCTTTAAGTATCCATGTATTGCACTATTGTGTCTTTAACTTCCGGAATCCTAACACCTGATCGTGAGCGTGGGCATGAAAATAGTAGGGCTGGAATGCTGTAAATACATTAAGACGATTGGTAATACAATACCCAATGTTTCCTTAATACAGAAATTTAGAGCAGCCACCGTGTTTGCAGCTATATCGTAATCGGGGGATTTTAGCTTGGGAAGGAGTCTTTCGAACCCGAAGAACGTTGTTTGCAGAACGCCTTCCGCTAGCAAAAGCAGTGTACAGAAGGTAATGAAGTGTCTTCCCTTCGATTGAGTCTCAACAGTTGCTAGTTCAGATTCTTTCGCAAGCTTTGCCGAGTATGTGTTTTTCTCGTCAGGGTCTTGTAAGGCGTTTTCGAGGTTAATCGGTAATTTAAAAAGAACTTTCTGCTTGTCGACTTGATGGATTTTCAGGATAACATTCCAGGCTATAGCAACATGGAAGACACCCCAGGCGAACTCGGCTGCTTTAATTTCCATCAAAGTACCGAAGGCAGCAATGCACTCAAGCATGAGTAGAATCCAGTCAAACCCAGGCCAATCATGATAATCAAGCTTATAACATCGCCAGAATGGCGGCGGAATGGGCTTCCCTAGTACCCTATAAGTCGAAGCCAAAATCACCTGAGCAACCAACCCTTGGGAAGCCATCCAGAGGCTCTCTGTTGTCCTATCTTCAATCCTTTTTGGATAGCGAAGACATTCTAGGAAGTGTTGGGACAGTTCCCATTGCGAAATTGCCAACAGTAAAAGATTGACCCTCCGTTGTCGGTCTATGCCTTGTTTCCCTTTGCAGCGTTTGATAATTATATCGATGGTGACAAGTATGAATAAGGCGTAAGCGACGTAGGAAAAGAATTCGTATAGTATCTTATTGAAACGTATACCGCTTGAATGTGGGAAGTTGATAAGTAACAAAAGGGCCTGAGACAAGGTTCCTTGATGCATTTCCGATTAAGATTATGATATCTATAAGTAAGAAATATAATCGGTTCAGTATGGTGCTATAGACGGTCGAGACTGTCGTGTTTTTTGAACGAAAGCAAAATGTTGATGGATTGAGGACTGTACTGGGTGATGCAAAGTATCAAAAAGAATAGGGGCTCTCCAACATAAAATTTCTAGTTCAAGGCATCGTTCGTGATATCGGCCTTCCTTTTACGTCCAAGCATGCGCTGAATCAAACCGGCCTGATTTCGGTCGCGCCAGAAAATGGAACTTTTTATAGAACTCTGCGAGGAGAATGTTACATTTGAAGCTCTGCTTTCAAACTGTAAATCGATCCTGTTTTAGAAATATGCAGAATTTCACTTCATTGACTGGTTCTCATGCTCACTAACACGTAATCATACCAGCACTTCGCCACAAATGCAGGACATCAAAAACAACACATAATTTTCAGAATGTTTGCTTATCAGGATCATCGGCTTATCTTTTCAGACTCACGTCTTGTATAGGACCTCCCAACTCATAGATTCATATAATAGTCGTTAAAAATGCTTAAAAATATTATTCCCATTCATAATCTGGTTTGCGGCCAGACTAGCCATTACTGTTAATAATATTTTAGAAAATTTGTCTAACAATCCAACTAAGATTATCCGCCTATTGATTACCTTCCCGAAAGCATATTAAATTATTTTGTTAAATGTTCCCTTTGGTCTACTTACAATTACATTTCTAAGTTGAATATCATAAGCTGCGGATGGCACCCCACTACCAATTCCAGTTATGATAACAAACCTTATAACTCTATAACTCAATAACATCAAGATAATAAGCACTGTTGCAACCATCATGCAGTAAACTCCGTCCAAAGGACAAGCAAGAATGGCGTTATGTGAGCCGATTCGGCCCGCATACAGGCTAGCGCATACGGCGACTCACATTCCCCTACCGCTGATGGATAGAGGCTCGGTAACATCATAACATCGAACAGGGCCATGGGACAAAGAATACGACTGTATTTAACCATTCTAGGATACGGTCAGAGGAGCTAGTGAAAAACTCGGCCGCGAACGAATATTCTATGACGTAGCCGTGAGTGAAGAACAGGGTTACATTTCGACAGCCCATGGCTTATTTGGCAACGGAGTATGGCCTGTCAGCGGGCCCGTTTTTGTGGAGTATCGTCACGAGTATTTTATGCAGGCGCGTGGGGCCTGACGCTGATGTGCGGGCCGGCTTTGCCCAGTTCCCGTTTGTATGGCTCAAATCCGCGCTTCTAAGAAAGAACCATCTTGCAAAAGGAACTAAAAAATCGACACTAGGAAAATAGGAAAGGGTTTGTGAGAAGGAAATCTCTTAGCGGACAGGATAACATCCGATAATGAAGCACAGGTAATGGTTGTTGTTCGAGAGTCTCCTGTATACGCGTACATAATCCTTAGACGATTCAAAGTAGGTAAACTATAAACGGAGTCTTCGAATGCAACCATTGCAGCTTGCAGGGAAACGGAATACTGCTCGGACCGAGCTTGAGGCCACTGAAACAAAATGTACATATAGAACATCTATGCGGATAATATCGACTGTCTACCAGAGAAAGTTGCGAAATCCACGAAATGGAATCAGGTATTTACTCAACACTATAATTCTTTAATTATTTACATATTACACTTCCACTTGCGCACGGATAATCCTGTTACCTTCAATCAACAAAAGAGTTCGCAGAATCTTCATTGATAATGTTGTATGTAACACATTGAAGAGCTTCACGAACCTTCGCGAATTTTTTTATTTTCCCCATGGTACTGCACGCGGTGTGATTACCGAACAAGAGACCCATTGTATTGGCTGAAGGGCTTGCAAGTCATAAAACCGTTATCCTAACGACCATCCCATCCCTTGCGGACGTCTGAGCGTTACATATTGGTCCACCCGCATCCTAGTTAGTTCACTAGTTACAAGTGTAAAGAACGATACACCCCATCCAACAATAGCTAATTGATCGTAAAGTTTAATAGGGCTGCAACAACCCCCTTTCCGTCGTTACATATTAATTAATTCGATCCGCGATCCGCACGGGCCAGACTATGCGAACCGACGACAAAGATCCTTGCTCTATAGATTTAACGGACAGGGAACTCTTACGAAACAAGCGGATAACACAAGCCAAAGATAGGATCACAACTTATAAGGAATAATACGTCAGCGCGATTATGTGATTACTCGCGGCTCGTTCCGTGATCGACAAACAAGCTTAAATATTAATAATTCTCCGAGTTCTGAAACGGTGACTGAGTGAAACCGGGATGGGTTCTTGTTTCGTTGAGAATGGTTTGGTACGATGCAGTTGGGGTCACTTAGTAAGCTGCCGTTCACCTGTCAGGGCAACTTATAATCATATAAGATTCTGGTCATAAAGCCATGCCCCAAGGCTTTAATGCCGCATTGGAAAGATTCTATCTTACGTCAAGGTAGCCGGCGGCCAGTTAGAAGGCTAAATTCTCAATTAGGAGAAAATTACTAAAGCATTATCGCACTTTTTCTAGCCTATAAATTACTTGATGCTACAAAAACGAGGAAGAGACTAGGGAGAAACTAAGGCCAGCGAATCGATGCGGGATATGCAGGTCTCATAGGTCCCCTTCAAAATCTGGTTTTCGTTCGATTATATATTGCCAACAGTTGGAAGAAACACACGGAAAATGCCGCGCTGGAAATAGATCCCAAACACCATCTCCCCAATAGCAGAGCCTGAACCTCCTATTCGGCTATCTTGTCACTGAGCGGGACACCAGAGAACATCATAATAAGGTAAAACTGAAACTCGAACACTCCGACACCGGATATACCTGTTATTTTTATGACGTTGCAATTTTGAAGCAAGAAAAAAAAAATCAAGAAATTGCACCGGAGGTGGTTGGAAAGGCTCAGATTTTCGGCATGAGTTTATCCATCTGCGGATTTTGCCGTGATCGATCGCCGTGTAGGTTTCCCAATTATTCTGCCGTCAAAATTTTACACCTGAATTTCATGATGATTATTCAGCTTTACAGCCTATCTACACGGTCCAACCTGCTCGAACGCTTAATGCCTCGTGTATATTGCGGAAGCACGTACCTTCCAGCTGTTTTTACAATTTGTGCATCATATGCGGCTCTTTCATACGAAATATCTAGCCTACAGAGGGAGACGTATTGGGTTACAAGGTAATTCTTTAAAGTATTATTGCCCTGCCTCTTAAGATTTTTGGGGGTATAATATCTGCCGCATTTACGAAACGAGTAAATCCAAACGTTATAAAATATCTTGGATAGACTAAGACAGGGCAGATCTATACTGGAAGTAGATCCTAGAGACATGCATTTTGCACACAGAATCCGCGACCCATGCCTTGTTTTTTGCCTAAAGAGAAAAAAAAAGACTCTATAGAAGTCCCTGCCAAGCTTAACAGGACGTTAGTTGCCGGCGCGGTTACACCAACCATCCGTTGCGGGTTATTCTTCCGGGAGCCTGGATGTTTCCTTAATTGATTATAGACCGCTATTATACATTATATTGATAAAATAGTTCATTAGTTAGTCTCAAGTTTATTCACTTAATCACTAAGTATATATATAAGCATATTCCTGATGGGACGACGATGACGTCGTCGGACGTCGGGAAATCCCTCACGCTCAACTTTTGTCACTTTCAATTCAACAATCTCCTTACGTCTAAATATATCGTCAATCTATTTCCCGATCGGCTTCAGTGCAGCTACACCTTCTTACCCTTTTTCTGCAACAGACGCTCCTCAACCTCTCGCTCGCTCTGCCACCACCCTCCACTCATAGCTAGTACACTTCACTATGCATCGTGTAGATCAGCAGTGACAAAAGAATGACGATCCTCTCGAATTAGTACGAACAATC
>JAJTTV010000028.1:0-41929 GCA_036971225.1 Arthrobotrys sinensis
TTTTTTTTGGTTTTTTTTTGTTTTTTTTTTTTTTTTTTTTTAAATTTTTTTTTTTTTTTTTTTTTTTTTATTTTTTTTTTTTTTTAAATTTTTTATTTTGGTTTAGATTGGTATTTGGAATTTTGGAGTTTTAAAATTTTTTTGTGTATTATTTTTATTAAATTTTTGTTATTTTAAAATAATATGATGGATATCTTAGATATTCTATTTAAAATCTTTCTTTTCTTTATTTTAAAATTTTTAAACTTTATAATTTTGTTATATTAAAATTTATAATATGTTTTGTATAAAAAAGTAAAAATAGTATTTTCATAAATATATCTATTATTATTTCAGTAATAAATATGAAAATTAAAAAAAAAATTTTATTATAAGTTTGCTCTCTTATCCAAAAATATACGATATTATAATATTTGATTCTCTACTGATTACTTAAATTAATAAATATTATAATAATATTTTTATTATCTATATAAAAGTTAGTAGATAATATACCCTTACTTTTCCAAAAAAAATATTTTATTTTATCATAAATATTCTTTAATAATTTATAAAATTATATAACTTTTTTACTAACATGGTTACTTGTAATTACCTTTACCTCTATATTAAAAATAACTATTATAACTTATAATTTACTTAACTATAAGATTATCATTTCACAAAAATTATACATATATCTTGATATAAATTTCCAATTTATCTTTTCAAATTTTATAATTTAGACTTAATTAGTGTTAAGATATTCTTTTAAAATTAAATTTGCTTTTTTATAAATTATATTTATATTTATAGAATTAAATATATATTTATAGAATTATATCATAATTTCCCAATATTTTTCCTAAAGGGCATATAAATATTGTCTTAATTTTATAATAGTATAAACTATGTCAAAGTATGTTCCTTAAATAGTGTAACTTATATTACCAAACATGCTTTTATAGAAAATTATTTTTGCAAAAAATAAAGGCTTTTCTAACTACTAATTTTTAAAAAGAATTACTTCTGAAGATAAGGATGTATTTTTTATTTTTATTTTTAAGAATTTATATTATTTTAGAATAGAGTGTATATAATTTACCTAATCTATATGTAACTAATTCTCTTTTTTATTGTAAATTATTTTTATATTAAGAAATTTTTTAATTTTTTTTATATTTTTTATCTTGTATTTTTTCTTAAGTTTTGGTTTGTTTTATTTTAAAAAGATTTTTTGAGAATAATAAAAAGTTATCCACATAAATTACTACAATTATATCTTTTCTAATATAAAAGCATTCATTTGTTTAAAAACATTTAATTTTGAATAGAAAAGTATTAAATACTAGGAAAAAATAAAACTTTTAATTCCATAAATATAAAACTTATTTTAGGCCATATAAAAACTTTAATAGAAATAGTGCTGTTGTGGTAAAATTTTTACTTTTATATCCAACAGGCAGTTCCATGTATATCCTCTCTTCTAAAGGTAGGGTGGTATTGAGAAAAATTATTTTCATATTTATTTGGTATACATGAAGATTTATGCTTATTATTAAAACTAGTAATATTTTAACTATTCATAAATTTATTATTAAGATATAAATTTAAATATAGTATATTCCATATTTTTGTTCATATTTTTTTATTACCAATCTAACTTTATAGAATAAATTTTTATTAACTTTTATCTTTTTTTAAAAAATTTACTATACTCTTATACATTTATATTTGGGAGATATTGAATTTACTTCTATAAACATCTGATTTTTTTTTAAAAAAGCAGTTTCTTTGAGTATAGTCTTTTTTTATTTAAAGATATTAAATAATTTTAAAACAGTCTTTAAATTTTAAAATTCTATCTAATTTAATATATGAATTGTTTTGGTTATATAAACTTTCAAATATGAGGATTTTCTTAAATTCTTTTTTTTTATAAAAGATTCTAGCTGAATTATAAAAAATTATTAGTTGATTCAATTCATACCTTTTTTTCCTATATTTTTTGAGATAAAAAATATTATTATAAGAATACATTTTAATATCTTTCTTGGTTTTAAAAAAGCATTAGGTATAATCTCTTCATCATCATTTATTTCAAAAATATATAATTCCACCTCTTCTTCTTGGTTATCTATTTCTCCAACTAAACTACCTCTTTTATTAAAAATAATTATCCTTTCAAACTTCCTCTAAAGTAAATTCTTTTTTTTTTTTACAATAACTCTTTCTTTTTTAGTGAACAATACTTTAATTAAAAATAACTCTTTAGAAGATGGCTTTTTCCAGTTCTTGAAATAGAGATTGTAATTATCCCTTGCTGGGAAAAAATTTTTCATTATTCATACATTTTTTATAATTGAAATCACTCTTTTTGTAACAAAGCTCTCCCAGTATAATGAATTTTAAGCAGAAATCCAGTTGGCCAGAGGGGTCTTTAGAATGACTATAGGAAATATTTAAGCAATACTGTAATTAGAAGAAAAATCATATAATATAACACAAATTACAGATTTAAAATAAGGAAGTATCTAAATTTAGATTTTATAATTTATGAAATCATATTACTATTATTATTTTAGTATATGTGGTAGAAGACTTATTTAAATTTTTATCCTATATAGACTTTTAGATTACTAAGAAATAATTTATGTTTAGTTTAGTATCTTATATATTTAAATGTCTAATTCAAACTTATTTTTTGTCCAGTTTAATATTTTATACCTAAATATTTAATTCACAAATTTAATTTTTATCTAATTTAATATTTTATGTTTAAATATCTAGTTCATAAATTTATCTTTTGTTTAATTTATTTTGTTATTTCTTCTACCAATTGTCTATTTAAACTATTATATTTACTGTTATGTATTTAGAAAATTAAGTAATAATTTAAATATCAATCTGTATGCATACTAGTATATTTATCTTGTTTTGTGATATTTGTGTATTATTTTGATATCTTGATTAATTTTTATACGATTTCTTATACTTTGTTGCTTTGTAATCCTATCAATTTAATATTTAAATGTCGGTATCTGAACCTAAAGTTTTTAGCAGTAAAGATACTGAAGGAGAAAACATTGTCATTGTCTTTTCAAAGTTTATTGTTAAATAAATTAAAGTTATGATGGCAATTTTTGAGTATTTTAGGAATAGTATGTCATCAGCAGTACTTGTAACTGTTCCTAGTATCAAATTTCCAGATTTGGATCTCTTTGATGGCACAAAGTTATATGAATTTTGCAATTTCTTAGCCTAGTTTAACAATAAATATAAAAAAGAAGCGATTAAATTCGCTACTTTTTGTAAGAAGATTGCATATGCTGTCAATTTTTTAAAAAAAAATTTGGTGGAGTTGGTTTTTAACAAATACAACACCAATGATAGAGAATAAAATTGGGATACTTATGCCAACTTCATTATCTAACTTGAAAAAACTTTCAGAGACCTAGATTTTGCCAAAATAACAAAACAAGAATTTAGGAACTTTAGATAGACCAATAAATTATTTTCCTCGTATTTCATTGAATTCAGATGTTTTATGGGATGACTGAATTATGATGATGCTGTTTAAATAGTTTATTTATGATATGGATTGTGCATTAAAGTAAAAAAGCTCCTTATCACATGTGACACCCTTCCTAAAAATTTCGATGATTTTATAACTCTTTATCAAAAATTTGATAATAATTGGTAAACTTTGGATGTAAAAAAGAAATCTAAGCACTAAGCCAATACTAACCTACCCCGGAAGCAAGCACCACCTTAGACTTTTTGAGGATTATTCAACCACTTCAATCTTACCAATCCTTTATTATAGATTTGGGGTAATAATTATTTTAGTTTAGGATTTATAAACCAATCTATTGGTAATATTCAAAAACGGTTGATTTAAAAAAAAAAAAATAAACATTGTGTTTAAAAATTCTGTTTATACTGTATTGAAAGTGGATATTTTGCTAATAATTGCCCAAATAAGCAGGTTTTAAGACCTTTTGGAAAATTTATAGGGCAAGTTTCCTATAACCCCTATCTAACTTATAACTAAAATATTTGAGGGTTTATTTATGAGGACATCCAAAATAAAATAACATTTATTTTAAGATATTAATAATAAAAAAATATTAAGGAAGAAGTAGAAAAAAAAGATGTTTAATTGTGTTTTGTGATATATGGAAAGGTAGGTCTCTATCTGTTATTTTAAGGAATACTTAACCCCGAAAAATACCACAAATTTTTTTTGTATTTTAAAATCTGTTTTTTTGTTTAAATCCTGAAGAATTTAAAATCTTATTTGAACTATATACTGAAATTTTTGTTACCCTGTACTTTCATCCCTAGAAACCTATCAAAACCCTTGTTTGTTTGGATAGTGGCAATATAGGAATACATATGAGTTGCAAATTTACAATTGAAAATAATTTTTTACTCTACTCTAAGAAAACTTTTGAATTTGTAAAATATTTTAATAGGAATAAAAAATCAATCAAGAAAATAACTTAGTTCAAAATAAAAATCTAGGATTATGAAAAAATCATTAATGTTGATGTTGTTAACACTACTAAACCTCTCAATCTGGGAAAATTATGGTATAAGAAATACAACATTTATATCAATTGGGAGAAAAATTAAGTATATCTGAAATACTTACCCAAAATCACAATCGTTAGTGCTGAAACTTTTAAAAGAATTATAAAATAAGGGCCTGTTTATACTATTTACAATTTGGAAAGAAAATGGAAATAAGTTATTTATGTTGATGATAAGATTAATATTGGAGAATTTGTTACATTATTTAGGGAATTCCAAGATTTGACAGAAACATTTTCAAAAAAAAAAAAAAAATATATTACTACTCTGAAGGAAGAAAAACATAAAAATTTTTATATTACAAGATATTAAACCAACTTAGGAATTTTTATGATTAATAAATAAAAAGTATTTTAAAGTTTTTAAATTTTAAATTAAAAAAAATATAGTTAAAAAATTTATTTAAAAATTTAATAGTTTATAGAGAATGTTTATATTTTTTGTCTTTAAAAAAAATGAAATATTGTGATTTTGTGTAGATTGGAGAAAACTAAATATTATTATTATTAAAAATTGATGTCTTTTGTTATATATTAATAAAATTTTTGACAGATTCAGAAAAATTAAGTATTTTACTTAATTAGACATTTATAAAGCATATAACCAAATCAAAATAACAAAAAAAAATAAGGAAAAAATGGTTTTCTGAACTAAATATGGCTATTTTAAATTTCAAATTATGCATTTTGGATTAATCAATGTATTAGCTATCTTCTAAGCTTACATTAATAAAATCCTACAATCTTTCTTAAATAAATTTTATATAATCTATTTTGATAATATCTACATTTATAGTAATTTAAAAGAAAAGCACATTCAATATGTTTGAAAGATTTTAAAAACCTTAATGAAAGTAAGATTTTATGTGAAACTTTTTAAATGTGAATTTTTTATTAAAAAAACCAAGTTTTTGGATTATATCATAGGAAGTGATGGCATTAGAATAAATCTAACTAAAATTTAGAATATATTTGATTGAAAGGAGCTAAAAGAAGGATTTGAAACTATTAAAGAAGTATAGTTTTTCTTAAAATTTGTGAATTTTTATTGACAATTTATTAAAAATTATGTAAAAATAGTTAAATTTTTTTATGATTTAACTAAGAAAGATTGGATATTTTATTAGGAAAGTAAGAAAAAATAAGTTTTTTTGACACTCCAGCAAACATTTACAATAGAACCTATTTTGAAATATTGGAATTTTAAACTAGAGATATGTATAGAAATAGATGTTTTAGACTTTGTTTATGTTGTAATTCTTTTTTAGAAATACAATAATGGACTTTAACACTTAGTAATTTATCAATCAAGAAAAATAATATTTGTAGAATATAATTATAATATTTATAATAAAGAGTTATTATTAGTTATTTAGATATTTAAAAATTAGGAAAAATATCTAATAAATGTTTATACCTAAGTATATATTCTTATAAATTATAAAAATTTAGAGTATTTTATAATTAAATAGTATTTAAGGCAAAGATAAGTGGGATGGATGAAATTCCTTTCTTGATTTAACTTTAAAATATTTTTTATCTTTAAAAAAACAAATATTAAAACCAATGTACTAACTAAAAGATTAAGGGATTTTCTTTAGGGGGAGGGAAATAAGTATATTAAAAATTGAATTAGAATATTCATTTTATTTGAAAAAATCTAACAAATTGGTGTTATAACAATATAGGAAGAATAAACCACAGCAATATTCAAAAACCTATATATTTAAAATATTATCAAAATTTTTAAAAAAAGGAACAGATGATATCCCAAAATCGAAATATTAAAGATAAAAGAATAACAAAAAAAATTATATTATAACAAAAGAAAAGTAGTATTTGATAATAAAAAAATTTGCGAAGAAATCTTAGAACAATACTATAACCACTTTATAGCAGGATATTTAAAAAAAACAAAAATATTGGAATTAATTTAGAAATAGTATATGTGAATAGATTTATAAAAAAATGTTAATTAATATATAAATAATTGTTATATTTATAAATATATTAAAATTTTTAGAAATGTATTTTAGGGCTTGTTACAATTATTACAAATCATAGAAAATAATTGGTAAAATATCTCTTTCGATTTGATTACTAGATTACCAAAAGTAAATAAATATAATACAATTCTTGTTATTATAAACAAATTCTCCAAAATAGTATACTTAACCTTTATTTTTAAAAAATTTACCACTAAAAAATTAGCCAAAATATTTTTAAAAAATATTTGAAAATTTTATGGATTATTTAAAAAAACTATATTAGATAAAGAAAAAAATTTTCTAAATAAGTTTTGAAATAAAGTCAATAATTGATTAAAAATTTACCACCAATTTAACACTACATACTATTTCTAAATTGATGAACAAACAGAATACATTAATGCTATCATGAAATAATACCTTAAAACCTATATCAATTATTAACAAGATAACTAGGTTAAATGGCTACCCCTAACTAAATACATTTATAATAATAAAATATTAAATACTATTAAAATTTCCCCATTCACCACAAACTACAGATAGAACCTAACCACATTTAAATTTTAAAAATTGAAAAAATCTGTTAAAAATCTAAAAACCACAAAATTCATCCAACAAATATCAGAATTATAAAAAATCTTTTAAATAGAAATTAACTATACTACACAAATTCAACAGGAATAAATAAATAAATAAAGATAACCTACACCCAAATATAAAAAAGGAAATTACATTTAACTAAATATACATAATATTAAAACAATATATCCTTATCCAAAACTGTTTAATAAAATAGAAGGACCATTTCAAATCTTTAAATTTGTAAAAAAACAAACATATAAATTAAAACTTCCCCCCTTAATAAAAATTTATCCTATCTTTCACACCAATCTGCTCCACCTAACACCAAATAATATATTTTTTTAATTAAAATTATGAAAAAAAATTTCCACCAATTACTGTTAACAACAAAAAAAAATATAAAATTAAAAAAATTTTAAACTTAAAAATCTACTACCATAAACTTCAATATCTTCTCCAATAAAAAAACTAAAACAAATTTACTTAATAACCCACATCCAACATTACCCATACTCAAAAATTATTTAATAAATTTCATAAATCCCATCCTAACCAATCTAATCCCCCTACCTAACATAATAAACCCTACAACCTTATTTCCATACAATTTTGAAGATTTAAATAAATTAATTAAAAATCTCCAATACTTTAATACTATTCAAAATATTTTTTCTACATCAGATTTTTTTAACACCCAAATATCAAAATCTAGATATATTAGCTTATACCACAAGATCTTGTAATTACAAACAAAACTAATTGAAGTTAGATAGAATACTCTGATCCTAGAAATAGAATGACCTAAAATTATTAATAATAAGAAATCCATTCATATGACGGACTAACCATTTCATAAAATTATAACTTTAAATAATATTTTTTAACTAGACTAAGAAATCAACCTGAAAAATAGAATTTTCAAAAGAAATTAAGAGGTTTTAACCTCATATAATTAAAATTAGAATATACCAAAATTAAAGAAATTAAAATTTAAAAATTTAAACCTTAAAATACCAGAAGAAGATTTAAATACAAGAATTTTAGGAAAATTGCTATTTATAAGAATTTTATATAAAAATAATTATCAAAGACTTATGACATTTAAAGTTAGTAAATAATATCACTGTAGCAAAGAATTTATTAAGATTTTAAATATCAGACCAGGGCATTGATGAAACATTGATACTAAAAAAAGAGATTATATAATAAAATTCTCCTAATATAATAAATTTTAAATAAAAATTCAGTTAACTGAAAAAACCCTTAAAATAATTATAGGAAATATCTAAGCAATATTATAATTAGAAGAAAAATTACATAATATAATACAAATTACAAATTCAAAATAAAAAAATATCTAAATTTAGATTTTATAATTTATAAAACCATATTATTATTATTATTTTGGTATATGTGGTAGAAAATTTGTTTAAACTTTTACCCTACACAGACTTTCAGACTATTAAGAAACAATTCATGTTTAATTTAGTATTTTATATATTCGAATGTTTAGTTTAGATTTATCTCTTATCTAGTTTAACACTTTATGTTTAAATATCTAATTCACAAATTTAACTTCTATCTAGTTTAATATTTTATATCTGAATATCTAATTTACAGATTTATCTCTTATTCAGTTTACTTTGTTATTTCCTCTGTTAATTATCTATTTAAACTGTTATGTTTGCTGTTATATATTTAGAAAATCAAGCAATAATTTAAATATCAATCTGTATGTACACTAGTACATTCACCTTGTCTTGTGATATTTGTGTATTACCTTGATACTTCGACTAGTCCCTATACGATTTCTTACACTTTTTAAAAAATCCCATACTCTATATTAATTAACTAATTTAGTATATCCCACCAATATATTCTTTTATATTTTATATTAAAAAAGATATTTTTATCTTTTTTCTTTAAAAATAATCATATAAATATAGTATCCAAAAAAATAAAAATTCCCATATCTCAGAGCTTGACCATTAAATCTTTCATAAGGTATTAATTTCAGATTATGTTCTATGTCAGAAAAATTTCTCTAATTTGTAGGACATCTATTAAAAATATATATTACTATTTTAAAACCTTTTGTTCAAAACATTTTTGATAATCCAGACTTTATTATTATAAAATTGCCTATTTCTTTTATAGAGCAATTTGCTTTTTTAGCCTTTTCGTTTTGTACTTGGGCATAGGATATACTGGTTTCAAACTTTATATTTTAACTGTTGTAGAAATCTTCTATATTAGCAAAAATAAATTTTAAAGCATTATTGATTCTAATATAAATCACCTTCTAATTCAAATATTATTCTTTTATAGTGATTTATTGAATAAATTTATTTCTAAACTTAACTTTTATAAAGTAAAATTTTATCTATTTATATTTATTATAATCATTTATAATTATTAGAGTATATTTTATATAAAAAATAACTAATTTATCAAAATTCTTATTTTTATACTTATTTTATAAAGTAATTATTTACTATAGTTCTATATTATTTATATAAATTAGTTTTAATAAATAGGTAGTTTTTTAATAAACAAAATTTTTATTTAATATAATTATTTACTTATTATAAATATATAGTTTATAGATATAATTTACTCTATTTAAGGGTGTGGAATCTTTTATATTGAGGATGTTAAAAACTTTTTTAACTGTTTTAAGATAGAGGTGGCTAAATTTATAATATTAGATTTTTAATGTTTTTAAAAGTAATACTTTATTTATTTTAAATACTTACTTTTTAGCTATTATATTCTTTATTTAAAAAGTTAGTATAAAATCTAATTCTGGTTTTTTTATAAAAAAAAGTTACAATTATACATTTGCCTTTATTATTTTATAAAATCCAATTTTTAAATTTTTAAAACATTTATTTATGACAAAATCTTAATATATTATAAAATAATAATTTTTTTTAAAATTTATTTTAAATTTTCATTTAATAAATTTTTTTATTAATATCAAATTTAAAGCTATATTAAATATATAAAATATTTTATCTTTTTTTATTTTATAGTTTTTAATCTTTATTAAAATAGTATTTATTCCATATGTTTTTATATAAAAATCATTTATTAATAGAATCTTTCTTTTGGTAAAGAAAAAATAATATATTATAAAAAAATTTATATCATTTAATATTTAATTACTAATTTTAAAATTAATATACTACTTATTTTATAAATATTATATTAAAAAAAAAAAATTTTTATATATTTTATAATTATAATTATAAAAATTTTTTATTATATAAAGGGTTGAAATAATTTATTTTTCTTTATTTTTTTTAAGTAATATTTTATTAAAATTTTTTTTTTTATAATTTTTTTTTATATAATTATAAAAAAAGATGTTGTCTTTAAATTTATAATATTTATAAAAATTTACTATTATTTTTTTAAAAAAAGATTTTCCCTTTTCTAAACAAAAATCTATTTTAGACTTTTTTTAATTAATTTTCTATTTTTTAATTTTACAATATTTAGTTTTAAAATTTTTAAATTTTTTTTATAATATTTATTATTTTTATGGTTTAAGATAATAATATATATTGTAGTAAAGTGATTTTATACTTTTAAAAAGTTTTCTTTATTTTTTTTTATAAAAAAAATATTAATAAGTTACTTATAATAACTTTAATATATATACTTTTTTAAATTATAAAAGTTAAAGATCTTCTAAATTTTAATAAACTAAATAATAAATTCATTATCCATTATTTTAAAAATAATTATAAATATATATAAAAAGTTTATATTAATAAAATTCTTACCATTTAATAAAATTTTCTTTTTTTTAAAATTATTAATACTTCTAAAAAATTTAATAATAATTTTATAAAAAATTTTTTGTTTAACAATTTTTATATTTTAAAATCTATTCTTTAATATAAAAATAGAGTTTTTATTTAAAAAATGGAATTTTTAATACAAGTAATTCATAATTTTTTTAGAAATCTTATTTAAAAAAGAATCCCTAAATTAATTATTAACTATATGCACCAAAATATTAATTACATAAGTTTTTGTGAAAAAATAATCCACTTCATTAGAGGTATTTTTATTTTAATTTAATCAATAGCAAAATTTTAAGGATAAGTTTGTTTAAAATATATTTTTTACTGTAGAAGTATCTTCCTCTATAAAAATATAAAAACAAATTTTTTTTTTAAAATTATATATAATCTTAAAAAAATGGAAAATTTTTATATAAAATAATTCCCTTTTTTGTAATCAAAAAAATTAATTCTATAGAGTAGATTATTAAAAAACAACATATTCAATATAATTACTAATATAATTATATAAAAGCATATATATAAAAAAATATGATAGGGTTTGTGAAAAAACAAAGTTATTCTTATAATATGTTATTAATAAAATATATATAATAGAGTAGTCTTTATTATGGAAGGTATGTAAGTTTATATCTATTGATTTTATTAATAGGTTTTACTTTTGTAAAATATTTTCTATAAGATAGATATAGGGGTAGTGAGTGTTAAGGTACTCACTATTACCTGCTTTTTATAGAGGGTATGACCCGGCTATAACTACCTATAAAAATAGCTACTCTACCACAGCAACAACATATATTTTAAAATTTATTTTTTAATATAAAGATAGAATTTTTCTTTAAGAAACAAAACTTCTAATATAAATAATTTATAATTTTTTTAAAAATCTTATTTAGAAAAGGATTTTTAAATTAATTATCAATTGTATATACTAGAATATCAATTGTACAAACTTTTACAAAAAAGTAATTCATTTTATTAAAAATATTTTTATTACAATTTAATCAAAAACACAATTTTAAGGATAGGCCTACTTAAAACACATCATCTATAATAAAAATATCTTTTTTTATAAAAATATAAAAACAAATACCTTCTTTTGAGATGGTGCATAGTTTTAAAAGGATAAAAAATCTCCATATAAAATAATTCCTTTTTTTATAATCAAAGAAGTCAATTCCATAGAATAGGTTATTAAAAGACAACACATTCAATATGGTTACTAACATAATTATATAAAAATATACACATAAATAAACATAATAAAATCTGCAAAAAAGCAAGATCATTCTTATAATATATTATTAAAAATTGTGTGTATAATAAAATAGTTTTTATTACGGAAGATATGTAAATCTCCAAAAATGTATTGATTATATGATTAATAAATTATATTTTTATAAAACACCCTCTATAAAATAGGTATAGGAATAGCAAATACCTTGGTATTCGCCACTACCTACCTCTTATAAAAAGCATGACCTGGCTATAGCTGCCTATGAGAATGGCTGCTCTATTACAGCAACAATAGTTATGTATATTATGAACAATTGGTTTATGAATAATAGGAATTATTTTAATATTTAGTAATATATTTTGAAATATAATTTAAAACTATATATAATAAATTTATTTTTGATGAGGATTTAGATATATATTTCAATGATTGGGATAGTGATGAATTTTAGGAAAAAAGAGAAAAAAAAGAAAAAAAAAGAAAAAAGTTATGATGAATTTGGATGAGAAAAAACAATATTACCCCAATTACAAAAAAAATATTTAATAATAAGTAGAAAAAGTTAATGGAAAAAGTGTCAAACTATGCTAACATTGTTATATTTTAAAAATTGTTAAAATGGTAGGATACAATTTCACCAAAGAATTAGAATAACCTGAAAAAAAAAAATATTAAAATGTTATTTTCTATGTTATAACTAAGTTTTATAAAAAAAGAATGGTTTGTGATTAATAGATGTACTATTTCTTTATCTAGCATTTTAAAATTATTACTAATTAGTATGAAATTTTTGCATAATTATTGGATGGGAAAATTTTTTAAAAATATAATTTTGCTACCTTTACAAGAAAATCTTTGTTAATTATAAGCTATACAATAAATAACTTTTTTTTTATAAAAAATATTATTATGATTGGTATTGAATCACTAGATATGGTATTACCATTAACCTCCTTTAATAGTATTAACCTATACTATATAGATACTAGTTTTATAACACATTTTTTTTAATTTAGATTTAAATGATACAGTACAAAAAAAAATACAAAAAAAATAATTATAATAAAAATTAAAATAATTTTATTAGGTACTAAAAAAAATACTTTAACTACATCCCTTACTCTCTAATAATTCATAAACAAATATATTAAACTTAATAGATTTGCTAAAAGGATGAATATAAAGAAATATCTATACTTACCATATATGAAGAATTTAAATTATGTAAATACTATATTACTAAATAGATAGAATATACAAAAAATAAACACACCCTCAAATTTTCTATCAATACTTTTACTAGATAGTAATGTCTATTTTGTTCCAAAAAATTCAAAAAATATGGAGAATTTAAGAAATATACAAAAATTTATTAAAGACATTTAGATGATAAATATTTACAAGAATTATATCTTACTTTTTTCTTTAAAACCTTTATTAATACCTTAAATTTTTTAAAATATAATGGGAAGGATGAAGTTATGGATGAATTTAATAAATATAATTTTAATTTAGAATTTAAAAATTTTGAACAAAAATTTCATTCAGATGATTATTTTGTAAAAATTAATTTCCTTCTAAAAAATTTAAACTAAATTGGTTTTAGAAATAAATATTGTTTAAATAATCTAGTTTTTACATTATAAATCAAAAATCAATCTAAATTTTTATACTCATTTTAAAAAATTATTTTATAACTACTATTAACATCAATAAAAATACCATCAATGCCCTCATTGATAACAGAGTAGAAATTTATTACATCAACTTTTAAATGGTTAAACAATTTAATTTACCAACAAACCTTAAAAAAATTTTTATTCATGTTATAATTTTTAATTAGGTTTTTTTGAGAACAATTATTTATGAAATTATTTTTTCATTTTTTATTAAAAGATATTTTAAAATTATTATTATAAATATTTTTGATCTAACTTACAATTTAATTTTTGGATATGATTGGTTATATAAATATGATCCAATTATTAGTTTCAGACAAGGAATAATTAAATTTTTTTGATATAAATGTTAATAGTTTTAAAAAAAAAAAATATTTTATAAAAAAGTTAAAATTCAAACAAAAAATTTATTTGTGTTTTACTTAAAAAATATCACCAAAAAAATTAAAAAATCATTTTTAAAATAAACCTTGTTTTATCAAAATTATCCTCTTTAAAACTAAAAAACTAATTTAACTTTATGTGGAAAAAAATACCTAAATAAGTTAATAAATTAATCCAACAAGTATTCAAATTCCTTAAAGAAAATAAATTGTTACTAAAAATTAACTAATTTATATATACCATTTTCTTAAAAAAAAAAATATAATCTAAATTTCTATTTATTTATGTTTGTATAAAAAAAAAATAACTGTTTTTTGGGAATATATTAAAGAAAATCTTAAAAATAAATATATATGACTCTTTAACTTATTAGTTAAACACCTTATCTTATTTATATTAAAAGTTAATGGAAAGTTTTGAATATGTATTAATTATCAAAGTTTTAATATTATTATTATAAAAGATATTAATCTATTTTTACTCATTAACAAATTCTTTAACCAATTTAAAAAAACCCAATATTTTACTAAATTAGATATTATTAACATTTATTATAATATAAGGATTAATTTTAAAAAAAAAAATAAAAAATTATATTTAAATACTACTATAAATTTTTTAAATATATAATTATGTTCTTTAACTTAATTAATATTTTAGCCTTTTTTTAAATATTTATGAATTATGTTTTATACAATTATATTGACAAAATTTATATTATTTATATTGATAATATTTTTATTTATAATAAAATTAAGGAAAAATATTACAAATATATTAACTTAATTCTAAAAGTGTTTAATAAATAAAACTTATAAATAACTTTAGAAAAATTAAAATTTAATATATTAAAAATTAAGTTTTTAAAAATTATAATTATATTTAATAAAATTAAAATAGATTTTAAGAAAATTTAAATTATTTAGGACTGGTTTAAACCAAAAAACATTACTAATATATAGTTATTTTTAAGATTTTACAATTATTATTAATAATTTATAAAAAAATATAACTTTATATTTATTATTTTTATAAAATTTATAAAAAAAAATATTAAATTTAAAATGATATTTTTTAAAATAAAAAATTTTTAAATCTTTAAAAATGTTTTTATTTCTATTTTTATTCTTTAATTCTACAATTTAGTTTTACCTACCAAAATAAAAATAAATATTTTAATAATAATTTTAAAAATTTACTTATTTTAGTTATATTTAGATAATAAATAATATTTAATTACCTACATCTTTTATAAATTTGATGTTATGTAACTTTAATATTTTATTTATAATAAAAAATTTATAATTATAATAAAAATATGTAAGAAATAATATATTTATTTTTAATTAAAAAAATTTTCATTATTTTATTTAATTATAAAAATCTTATATATTTTATAATTATTAAAAAACTTAATTAAAAATAAATTTAATAATAAAAAATTTTTAATAAATATAATATAAAAATTATTTATTTTTAAAAAAAAAAAAATATACTTTAACCAATATTATCAATTATTAATCAAATTTAATAAAAAATATCAAATTAAATAAAAAAATTATTTTCAAAAAAAAAAAAAATTATATTATTATTAATAAAATTTTCTTTATAAAAAATTTTTTAAAATTTATAAAAATAATCTTATTTTTAAAAAAATCCTAAAAAATTTAATAAATTTATTAAAATATTTTAAAATTTAAAATGGAATTATTTTATTTAAAAATATTTTTTATGTTTTAATAAAAAAATTATAAATAAAAATTATTTTTTAATATTATAATATTTTAATATATGATTACTTAAAAATTAATTATATTTAAAAATTAATTATTAAAATTTATTTTTAATTAAGAATATATAAACATATTAAAAAATTATATTAAGATATGTGATATATATTGTAAAAATAAGCCCAACTAATATAAATTATATAAAATGTTACAATTATATAATATTCTTAGTATACCCTTTAAAATTATTATTTATAATTTTGTTTAAAAATTATTATTTTTAAAAAATATTTTAATTAATTTTTTATATAATGAAATTTTAATTATAATTTATAAATTAATTAAAATGGTTATTTTTATATTATAAAATAGTTAATAAAAAACAAAAAATTTTTAATAAATTTATAATTAATATGTTTTTAATAAATATAATATATAAGTTAAATTTTTTGATAAAAATTTATTTTTTATTTTTAAATTTTAATAATTTAATATGAATTAAAAAAGTATTAAATTTAATATTATTATTAAAAAATATGTTTAAATAAATAAAATTATTAAATATTTTATTTAAATTTTTAAATTTTATTTTAAAATTTTTTTAAATTTTGCTTAAAATAATTGGATTAGTTTTTTATTTATAATTAAATTTATATATAATATTTTATAATATTTAATTAATAAATATACCCCATATAAAATTTTAAAAAAATAAAATTTAAAAGCTTTTTTATTATCTTTTTAATTAAAAAATATTATACTAAAAGTAGAAAAATATATAAAATTTATAAAAAACTTTTATATTAATTTAAAAAAAAATTTATAATTTTTTTAAAAAAGAATGTTTTATTATTATAACCAAAATTAAAAAAAAAAATTTTCTTTTTAAAAAAGGAAATAAAGTATATTTATTTATATGAAATTTAAAATTATATTGTTTTAATAAAAAATTTGATTATTAAAAATTTGGATTTTATATAATTAAAAAATAATTTGGAAAATATTAATATAAATTTAATATATTTGGATTAATTTAAATTTATAAAATTTTTTATATATTAATTTTAGAATTTATTTTATTAGAATTATAAAAAAATTTTAAAAATAATAAAATTGAAAACAATAATTTTATTAAATATGATATTGAAAAAATCTTTAAAGGATTTAATGAAAATAATAAATATTTTATGAGATAATTTTTATTTTATAATTTAGAAGATAAGTTTTGGTAATTTAAGAAGAATATTTTATTTATTTTTATTTAGTTTTATTTAAAATAATTTGGGATGTTTGTTAAGTAGGGTATTGGAGAATCAAAAAAAAACATAAATAATCTAAAAAAAATTAGATATGTTAACAATGGAGTTAAAAAAAAATTTTTATTTATGGTGGAGAATAAATTTTACATATATAAAATTTTTAAAAAAATTTATAATAAATTTTGTTTAATTTCTTTTGTAGTGTGTTTAATATTTAAAGTTTAAGTTTTAGTAGATTTTGTATTATTAAAACCAAAATTTTTAACTGTTTTTTTAATTTTTTTATTTTATTATTAATATTTATAATATAGGGTAGAAAATTTTAAACAAAAAAAATACCAATATCCTAACAAGATATTTTTTAATATTTGGTTATAAATATAAAAATAAGAAAAAATAAAAAAAAAAAAACTATTTAATAATTAAAAAATTTATTTAAAAACATATTTTCAAAATTTTTTTAAAAATTTATTGCAATATTTTATTCTAAAATAACAAAAAATTTTATTATAAAAATTATAAATTCTATTTTTAAAATATCTATATTATTTAAATTTATAAAATAATTAATTATTTTAAAAAGATTTTCAATTGCAAACTTAGCTAATTCTTTCATAATATTCTCTTTTTTTAATATTATTTTTATATACATTATATTTTTATAATATTTTTAAATAATAAATTTTAATTTTTTTTAATAATAAATTACTTTAAATATTATTATTTAAAATTTTTTGATAAATTTTAATATCTCCTTTTAAACTTCTATCAACCACTCATTCACTTCAATAAGTTTTTAAATTTTTTTAAAACACAAATCCAAAATTTTTTCCACTAAAAAATAATTAATTTATAAACCAAAAACAACCTAAAAAAAAAAACATATATAAAAAATTATATTATAATAAAATTTACCAAAATAAATACAAATTAAATACATCTTCATCTTATCCAACATTAAATAACTATAGTTTTAATTTTTATAATAATCATACACAATTAATACTTTAATATTATAATTTTCAAATTTTTACACTAAAACATACCAACAAAAAATTTTGAAAAATTTATTAAAAAAAAATTTTAATTTTAATTTTATAATTTTATATAAAAATATATTATTATATTAATTAAATTAATTTAAATTGATTTAAAAAAAAAAAAAAAAAAACAATTCTTATATACACATATCACTTACATAATCCTATATTTTATATAAAAAAAATCCCATAAAAGAAATTCCCCTACAAAAACTTTCTTTAAAAGTTATTCCCACATTTTATTATCTCCCATATAAAAAACTTTTTTTATAAATAAAATTTGTTAATACTATTTTTTTTATACAAAAAAATTTTATATAAAAAATTCCTAATAAGAAATTTTTTTTAAAAAAAGAAATAATATTATAATCAAGTTATGTTCTATTTTAATACAAAAATAGTTTAATATAATAAACATAATTCTTTTTTTACTATCTTTTTATCTTACAGAATTATTCAAATTATAATTTCTTAAAATCCTGTTTATCAAAATTATTAATTTATAATTTTAAAAGCATATATTTATTTTTTAAAATTACCCCTCTCAGATAACCCAATATCTACACTACTAAACCATTGGATGGATTTGTTAAAACTTAGCACAATATATTTATTAACCAACCCTAACCAATCAATAATCTACATAATCAAAACCCCAACCCAACTACCTACACTAACCACAATAACCAACCATAAATATATAAAAACTTGATCATATATATAAAACCTTTTAAACAATAATGATTTTAATTTTGAACCTCATCAATTAATTTACTCACTCACCTACCTAGATAATTAAAAACACTCTTATTTTTTTCTATTATTATACTTTTAATACAAACTACTTACTTATTCCCCAAATACATACTTCCTATTAAAAACTGAATAATTAAATAGCTAAAACAGTTCAATCTAAAACTAACTATTTTAAAAAAAATCCCCACAGATAACCTAAAACAAATATAACATTATTAAATTACAAACAGATTTAAATTTTATTTTTAAATTAAAATCTTTAAATATAAAATAATTAAAAAAAAATTTATTTATTAAAAAATATAAATTTATATTATTAAAATAAATAATATTACTTATTAAATTAAAATTATTAATTCTTAATTTAAATTATTTCAAAAAACTACTTCAAATTTATTTTAATTATTTAATAAGAGGAAATTTATTTTTAGAGATAATATTAGTTTTTTAAATAATTAGTGGAAAAAAAATAATTTAGGAGGATGGTAATTAAAAAAAATTTTTGGTTTAGCTTTTATGGATTTAAATATTATTTGGAATTTCTAGAAATGATATAATATTAATAAATTATTAAAATTTAATATTTTTTTATATTAGAATTATAATAAAATAGGATATTTTAAAAATAATTATTTTAAAAAATTTTAAAATAATATATAATATAGAAATTAGTTTTATAATATTAAAAATAAAAAAATTATTTTAATTTAAATAATTTAATTTATTATTTAAGATTTTAAAAAAATCCAATAATAAATTTTAAAAAAAAAAAATTAAATTTAAATATTTAAATGCTAATTTTAAAATTAATTAATAATAATAATAAAAATAAAGATATGTAAGTTGTTATTTTTTTTTGATTATTATTTATATTTCTTTAATTAAAAAAAATATTATTAAATTTGGAATAATTTTTTATATATGTAAGTTAGATGGATAATTTTAGTAAAACTATTTTTATTAAAATATTTAATATGAATGATTTATTTATGAAGATTTTAAAAATCCCTTTTAATATTTTGTGGTTTATTTTTAAAATTAATTTTATTATATTTAATATTATTAATGGTCATGTATTGTTAAAATTTTAGAACTTAGTAGTGATTGGGATAGTAATAAGTATTTTTTTTAAAAAAAGGATATTATTTTTTTCTTATTTTTTCTAGAGTTTAATAAGTAATAATAATAATGTATTGATTATAAGGAAATAATTAAAAATTAAAAAATAATTATGATTATTTTTGGATTAAAAAATTTTTAATATTTAATTTGTTATATTATTTATGTTGTAAGAATGGTAGGATACAATTTTGTTAGAAAATTAAAATGGTTTAAAAAAAGGGAATATTAAAATGTTATTTTTTATACTATAATTAAATTTTATAGAAAAAAAATAACCTATAATTAGTAGATATACTATTTTTTATTTAACACCCCAAAATTATCACAAACTAGTATAAAACTTTTTATATGATTATTGAATAAGAAAATTTTTTAAGAATATAATTTTGCTATTATATAATAAACAACTTTTTTTTTATAAAAATATTATTATGATTGGTACTAAATTATTGGATACGATATTGTTATCAATTTTTTTTAATAATATTAATTTATGTTATATAAATATTAATTTTATAACACATTTTTCTTTATTTGGATTTAAATAATACAGTATAAGGGAGAATGTGAGAAAAATAATTAGAATAAAAATTAAAATAATTTTATTAAATATTAAGAAAAATATTTCAACTATGTTTTTTATTTTCTTATAATTTATGAACAAATATATTAAATATAATAAATTTGTTAAAAAGATGAATGTGAGGGAATGTTTATACTCACTATGTATGAAAAATTTAAATTATATAAAAATTATGTTATTGAATGGATAGGATGTATAGGAAATAGATATATTTTTAAATTTTCTATTGATATTTTTATTGGATAGTAATGTTTATTCTGCTTTAAAAGATTTAAAAAATATAAAAAATTTAAAGAATATATATACAAATTTATTAAAAAAAATTTAAACAACAAATATTTATAAGAATTATATTTTGTTTTTTTTTTCCAAAACTTTTATTAATGTTTTAAATTTTTTGAGATGTGATAGAAAAAATAAATTTATGGATAAATCTAATAAATATAATTCTAATTTAAAATTTAAAAATTCTAAATAAGAATTTTATCTAGATGATTATTTTATAGAAATTGATTTTTTTTTGAAAAAATTAAACTAGATTGGTTTTAAGAATAGATGTTATTTAAATGATTTAGTTTTTGTATTATAAATTAAGAATTAACCTAAACTTTTATACTTACTTTAAAAAATTACTTCATAATTATAGTAAATGTTAATAAAAATGCTGTTAATGTTTTTGTTGATAGTGAAACAGAATTTTGTTATATTAATTCCTAAATAATTAAACAATTCAACCTATCTAAAATCTTTAAAGAAACTTTTATCTATGTTACTACTTTTAATTAATCCCTTTTGGAAATAATTACCCATGAAATAATATTCTCATTTTTTATTAATGGACACCTTAAAACCATTACTATAGACATCCTTAACTTTACCTATGACTTAATCCTTGGATACAACTGGTTATACAAATATAACCCAATTATCAACTTCAAACAAAAAACAATTAAGTTTTTTCAGTGTAATTATTAATAATTCTAAGAAAAAACATACTCCATAAAAAAACAAAAAATTAAACAAAAAATCTATTTACATTTTATTTAGCAAATATTATAAAGAAAACTAAAAAATTGTTTTTAAAATAAATCTTGTTTTATTAGAATTGTTTTTATTAAAACCAAAGAATTAGTTCAATTTTATACAAAAAAAGTACCTAAATAAATCAACAAACTAATCCAACAAATATTCAAACCCCTAGAAAAAAATAAACCATTATTTGAAGTTAATCAATTTATATATACTATTCTACTAAAAAAAAAATTTTAACCAAAATTTCTACCCATTTATATTTACATAAAAAAAAAAACAACTACTCTTCAAAAATATATCAAAAAAAACCTTAAAAATAGATATATTTGATTTTCTAATTTACTAGTTAAATATTTTATCGTATTTATACCAAAACTTAACAAAAAACTTTAAATATATATTAATTATTAAAATTTCAACACTATTATTATAAAAAACACTAACTTACTTTTATTTATTAATGAATTTTTCAACCAGTTTAAAGAAATCCAACATTTTATTAAACTAAACATTATTAATACCTATTACAATATAAAAATTAATTTAAAAAAAAAAAATAATAAATTATATTTAAATATTGTTATAAATTTTTCAAATATATAATTATGTTTTTTAATCTGATTAATATTTTAGTTTTTTTTTAAATATTTATAAACCATATTTTATATAATTATATTAATAAAATTTGTATTCTTTATTTAAATAATATTTTTATTTATAACAAAACTAAAAAAAAATATTATAAATATATTAATTTAATTTTAAAAATGCTTAATAAATAAAATTTATGAATAATTTTAAAAAAATTAAAATTTAATATATTAAAAATTAAATTTTTTAAGAATTATAATTATACCTAATAGAATAAAAATAAATTTAAAAAAAATTCAAATTATTTAAAATTTGTTATACCAGGTCTTCTTTGTGGGATTTCTTAAAATAGTTAGCTCACTTTGTTAAACTGTTTTTTCTATTTAACTGCTTAAATTTTAAAGGGGAAGTATGTATATTCACAAGTAGGTAAATAAATAATATAAAAATATAACAATATATAAAAATAAGGGTGTTTTTAAATACTCAAATATATTAAATAGATAATTAAGTAAATTAACCAATAAAATTCTAAAATAAACTAAGAATTATCATCATTCAAAAATTCTTATATACATAATAAAACTTTATATAAGACAAAACATATATCCATATAATCCATATAACCATACATATAAATATATATATTTGTATGGTTCTTACAACCATACATGTATATTAGTATAATCCATATAACCATATATACCAAATGTGTTGAGTAAGTATCTACACTTCATTACTCCAAAACATAAATAATAGAATAAATATTTACATAAAAATTTATAGATGTTATTCTAAATGTAACCCATAATTAAATATATCTTCTTCTATACTAATCATATAAAATCAAAAAAGTATTAAATAAAAATCAAACTAAAACATTTATCATACCAAACCATACTCAATATAAAAAGGTTATAACACTATCTCCTTCTTTTTAAGGAAAATTTTTAATAAAAAATTTCTTATATAAAATCTCTCTAAAAAATAATCCTATATAAATATAAAAACCATATAAATTTTTAATTTGTATAAATAACATATTCTGTGTAAAACAAAATTTGATATAATCTTTATTTTTATATAAAATTGTTTTGTTGATGTAGAACAAAAATCTATAAAGGGGGTAATTTTATATAAATATTTTTTTTGTGTAGATTTGGTTTTTATATAAGATTTAAATTTATATATATGATTAGGTAAGTAACAATAGTATAAAATATAAAGATTAAAAAATTTTTTAAAATTTCAAACTTAAACCATTAAATATTTTTTGTGAGCAATCAACACATTTCTATAATAAGTTTAAATAAAATCAACAAATGATATAAATTAAATTCAACTAGTAAAAAATCATCCAGCAATCAATTTCGGAAATTTCTCAACAATCATATCAACAATTTTAAGGAGGTAACAATTTTTTACAACTTTTATATAAAAAATTCTCACAAATATTTAATAATAATAAATTCTTTAAACCATTCATCAAGTCATTATCAAATGTGTATAAAACAAAAACAAAATAATTGTATAACAATTTTTTATAAATATATAGTTAATATATAATTTTATATTCTAGCTAACTTTTCCAAAATAATAAAACGCATTTCACAAATTCATCAACAAAAAACAATTAAATTAAAAACTGCCCATACAGAATTTAAAAAAATTCAAACGAAAATGAATTAAACAATAAAAAAATTAAAAAAATTATTGGTAGAAATTATTCGTTATCAAAAAAAATTAAAAATTATTACTGAGAAACATTATAAGAGTTGTGTTTATGAAAAAACATAATTACTTCTAAATATTAAGGAAAATAATCTGTATGAAAATAGGCCTAAAATACAAATGGAGGGATTTATTTATGAACCAATAAATTATTTTATAAATAAAGTTTTAAATTAATTAGATAATATTTTATTGGAAAATTTGGGAGTTGTGAGTGAAATAATTTTTAAGTTGGTGGATTTTGATGTGTTGGGGGAATTTATTGGTTTGTTTTTGTAGATAAATCAAATATATATTTTTATTTTTTATTGTTTTTGTGGTCTTTTTTGTTTCCTTTTAAGTTCTGTTGTGTTTTGTTTAGTGAGTATTTGAGGGTTTCTAAGATAGTTTTGAATGAAACCAAATGATATATTGTTTTTTAATTACCATAAATTGTTTTTTGGATTATAGGGTGGAGACCACCTTACAAAATATTTGTTTTTCTCATTAAATTTGTTAAGGATTTGATTGATGTTATATTTGGTAAAGTTGTTATATTTGATTTCTTTATTTTTGGGATTTTTTTGTAATCCAAATGGGGTAGGTTTTAAGATTGATATATAGAAGGTTTTATAAATTCTAATTAATTCAAGTATATCTAATTTATATTAATTTTTTCCAAATTATTTTTTGATGATATAAAGGTTAAATTTTTAATAATCAAATTTTTTATTAAAACAACATATTTTTAAATTTCATACAAACAAATATACTTTATCTCCTTTTTTTAATAAAAAAATTTTTTTTTAATTTCAATTATAATAATATAACATTTATTCTTAAAAAAATTGGAAATCTTTCCTAAAATTACTATAAAAGTTTTTCATAAATTCCATATATTTTTTTATTTTAAGCACAACTTTTTTAAACTAAAAAAATAGTAAAAATGCTTTCAATATCCATCTTTTTAAAAATTCATAAAATACATATTTTAAAATAAAATATAAAAAAATATTATATATGAATTTTACCATTAAAAATAGATTAATCCAATTAATTTATATAAAATTTAAAAAATTTTTAAAATAAATTTCCAAAATTTAAATAAATTATTTTAAAATTTTATTAATCTAAACATATCCTTTAATAATAATATTAAACTTAATATTAATTTAATTTATTAATAATTACCAGAATTTACTAGTAAAAAAAAAATCTTAATTAAAAATATATTTTATTTATATATTATATTTATTAAAAATATATTAATTATAAACTTATTAAAATTTTTTAAATCCTTATTAATTATTTTAAGGTATAAAAATAACCATTTTAATCAATTTATTAATTATAACCAAAATTTTATTATATAATATATTAATTAAAAAATCACATACTAATAACAATTTTTAAACAAAATTATAAATAATAACTTCAAAAAATATATTAAAAATATTATAAAATTATAATATTTTATAAAATTTATATTAATTAAATTTATTTTTGCAATATATATTATATATTTTAATATATTTTTTAATATGTTTATATATTTTAAATCAAAAATAAGTTTTTATAATTAATTTTTATATATAGTTAATTTTTAGATAATTATATATTAAAATATTATAATATTAAAAAATAATTTCCATTTATAATTTTTTTATTAAAATGTAAAAAATATTTTTAAATAAAATAATTTTGTTTTAAATTTTAAAATATTTTAATAAGTTTACTAAATTTTCCAAAATTTTTTTAAAAACAAAATCATCTTTATAAATTTTAAAAAATTTTTTATAAAAAAAATTTTCAAAAAAATATTTAATAAAATTAAAAACTTTATTAATAATAATATAATTTTATTTTTTTTTGAAAATAATTTTTTTGTTTAATTTAATATTTTTTACCAAATTTAGTTAATAATTAATAACATCAACCAGAATATTTTTTTTTCCTTTAAAATAAATAATTTTCATATTATATTTATTAAAAATTTCCTATTATTAAATTTATCATCAATTAAATTCTTTAATAATCATAAAATAAATAAAATTTTTATAATTAAATAAAATAATAAAAAATTCTTTAATTTAAAAATAAATATATTATTTCTTACATATTTTTATAATAATCATAAATTTTTTATCATAAATAAAATATCAAAATTATATAATATTAAATTTGTAAAAAATATAAATAATTAAATGTTATTCATTATTTAAATAAAATTAAAATAAATAAATTTTTAAAACTGTTATTAAAACATTTATTTCTATTTTGATTAATAAAACCAAATCATAAAATTAAAAAATAAATACAGAAATAAAAGCTTTTTTAAAAATTTGGAAAGTTTCTATTTTTAAAAATATTATTTTAAATTTAACATCTTTTTTCATAAATTTAATAAAAATAATAAACATAAAACTATATTTTTTAATAAAGTAGTGGTAGTAGTTGTAAAATCCTAAAAATAATTATATATTAGTGATATTTTTAAACTTAAATTAATCCTAAATAATTTGAATTTTCTTAAAATTTATTTTAATTTTATTGGGTATAATTATAATTTTTAAAAATTTAATTTTTAATATATTAAATTGAGATTTTTTTAAAATAATTTATAAATTTTATTTATTGAGTGCTTTTAAAATTAAATTAATATATTTGTAGTGTTTTTTTTTAATCTTATTATAAATAAAAATGTTGTTTAGGTAGATGATATAAATTTTATTAATATAATTATATAAGATGTGGTTTATAAATATTTAAAAAAAAATTGGGGCATTAGTTAAACCAAAAAACATAATTAAATATTTAAAAAATCTGTAATAATATTTAAATATAGTTTTTTATTTTTCTCCAAAATTAATTCGTATATTGTAGTAGGCATTGATAATATCAAGTTTAATAAAATATCTAACTTCTTTAAACCAATCAAAGGATTTGTTGATAAATAGAAAAAAATTAATATTTTTAATAATAATAATATTTAGATTTTAATAATTAATATAGATTCAAAGTTTTTTATTTAATTTTAATATAAATAATATAAAATATTTGGTTAACAAATTAAAAGATCAGATATATTTATTTTTGAGATTTTTTTTAATATATTTTTGAAGAGTGGTTGTTTCTTTTTTAGTGTAGACATAGATGGGTAAAAATTTTAACTAAATTTTTTTTTTGAGGGGTATGGTATGTGTAAATTAATTAATTTCAGGTAATAATTCATTTTTTCCAAAAAATTTAAATATTTGTTGGATTAATTTATTAATTTATTTAGGTATTTTTTTTTTGTAAAATTAAACCAGTTTTTTGGTTTTGAGGAGAATAGTTCTAATAAAACAGGGTTTATTTTTAAATCAAATTTTTAATTCTTTTTGTAATATTTGTTGGGTGAAGCGTAAATAAACTTCTTATCCCATCTTTAACTTAATAAATTATATTTTTCCTTAAAGCTATCAATAATTACATCAAAAAAATTCAATAATTTATTATCTCCAACTAATATTTAAATCATACTCATATAACCAATTATGTTTAAGGATTAAATTATACATAAAATCAAAAATATCCATAATAATAATTTCAAAATATCCTTTAATAAAAAATAAAAAAGTTATTTCATAAATAACTATTTTTAGGGGAAACTAATCAAAAACTATAACATAAATAAAATTTTCTTTAAAATTTATTAATAAATTAAATTATTTAACCATTTAAAAATTAATATAACAAGTTTCTACTCCACTATTAATAAAAACATTAATAATATTTCCATTGATGTTAATGGTAATTATGAAATGATTTTTTGAAGTGAGTGTAAAAATTTGAATTAATTTTTGATTTATAACATAGATGTTGGATCATTTAGGTGGTGTTGGTTCTTGAAACAATTTTAATTTAAATCTTTTGGAAGGAAGTTGTTTTTTATAAAATAATCATCTAAATAAAATTTTTATTCAAAATTTTTTGATTTTAAATTAAGATTATATTCATCTAATTTGTTTGTGGATTTGTTTTTTTTGTTATGTCTTAAGAAATTTAAGGTGTCAATAAAAGTTTTGGAGAAAAAAACAAAATATGATTTTTGTAGGTATTCATCATCATTATTTTTTTCATATTTTTTTATATAATTTTTAAATTTTTTATATTTTTCGAAATTTTTAAAATAAAAAAAATACTATTATTTGGTGAAAATATCAATAAAAAATTTAAAAATATATCGGTTTTTTGTTCATCTTATTTATTTTATGGTATAATATTCACATAACTTGAATCCTTCATATATAGTGAATATGAATGTTTTTTCACATTTGTTTTTCTGACATGTTTATTAAATTCAGCAAATCTATCCATAAATTATTGGGGAATAAAGAACATAATTAAAATATTTTTTTTAATAATTTTCAAAATTAATTTGATTTTGGTTGTAGTTGTTTTTTTTATATTCTCTTTGGTGTTGTATTATTTGAATAGGAAGGAATTTTTTACAGTACTAACATCCATATGGTATAACTTAATATTATTAAAAAAAATCAATTACAATTCCATATCTGGTGATTCAGTACCAATCATGGTAGTAGTTTTAACAAAAAAAAAATTATTTATTGTATAATTTATAATTAACAAAAATTTTCTTACAGAAATAACAAAACTGTATTTTTGGAAAGTTTTCCCATTTGATGATTATATAAGGAATCTCATATTAATTAATAATGGTTTTAGAATATTAAATAAAAAAATAATATATCTACTAATTGTAGGCCATTCTCTCTCTATAGAGTTTGGTTATAGTGTGGAGAGTGGTGTGTTGATATTCTTTCTTTTTAAATTATTTAAGTTTTTTAGTAAAATTATATTTTGCTACTCCGGTAGTTTTCATGATGTAGCAATGTTGGTATAGTTTGATGTTTTTTTTATTAATTCACTTTATTTATTACAAAATATCTTTTTTACAATTGGGGTAGTATTATTTTTTTTTATCTGGGTTTGTTATAAATTTTTTGAATTCCNTTTTTTTTTTTTTTTATTTCTTTTTAAAGTTTGTTATTGTTTTAGTTATTGAGGTATGCATCCGAATTTTCATTAAGAATAAATTTGTTGTGTGTGGTTTTAAATTATATTTCAAAATATATTATTGGGTGTTGAAATAATTCAAATTATTTATAAACTAATCGTTTATAATAAAAATTATAATAAAAATATATTTAATAAAACTATCCATTAAATCATTGTTAATAAAAAATATGTCATTTTTGAGGAGGGTTGTTCCAAAACCAATAATATTCTTTTTAATTAAAAAAATAAAAGAGATGTTTTGAGAAAAAATCAACTTACATCCCTTCCTCTTCATTATTAATAATAAACTGTGGGGTAAACATTTAAACATCTAAATCAAATTCTTCTAAAAATGGTGATAAAATTCATTTTTCTAAAATCTATTATTAAACTCATTCAAAATCTTGGGTATTAAATTAAGTTATTTGGATTAAAGTGGTTTTCTGATTTTCAATATTACAAAACTAATTTCTATATTATATATTATTTTATAGGTAGTTTTGTTAAAAATGGCCTTTTTTATTACATTTCTAATAAAGAAGTTTGTTGGATTTTGGCAATTTATTGGTATTATATCTTTTCTGGAAATTTTTAATAATATTCAAATCCATAAGGGTTGGTTTAAAAATTTTTTTTGGTTACCATCCTCCTGAACTATTTTTTTTTTATTAATTATTTAGAAGATTGGTGTTATTATTTTTAAAAATAGATTTTCCTTTATTAAATGGTTAAAATAAATTTAAGGTAGTTTTTTAAAATATTTTAAATTAAAAGTTGGTGTTTTTGGTTTAATAAGTGATATTATTTATTTTAATAATATATACTTGTATTTTTCAATAGATAAAATTATTTTTGATTATTTTATATTTAAAAACCTTAATCTGGAGGTGAGGTTTAAATTTATTTTGAGTTTAATAAAAAAAATATTTATTGTTATATTTAATAAAAGGAGCATATTAGTTGAAAAATTAAAAGTATATTTGTGTGGATTTAGTTTGTTGAATATTATCAATTTTACAAAATATTTTTTTTTTTTTGTTTTTATATTTGTATTTTTGTTGAAGAAATTTGATGAAGTTGGTATAGGAGTTGAGGATTCTGATGATGTTTGGAATTTTTGTTAGGTGGTTTTTTTTAGAGGTATGTTTGAATTTTTTTTGGTAGGAGAGGTATATTTGAAGGGCAGTGCTTTTAAGGTATATGTTGGTGAATTTGATTTTGGTTTTGTTGTTTGGGAACTTTTTTGGTTAAAATATGAAAAGGTTGTTGAGTTGGTTGAGAAATTGATTAAGTTTCTCAGATTATTTTTTATATTTAATTGGTTTTCTTAGTTTTGGTGGCTTGTAAGTTTTTTTTGGGGAGGGGTTTTTGAGGTGCATAATTTGTTTTTTTATGTTAATTATTATTTTAATAATTTTTTGTGGAGTTATTTTTTTTAATGGGTTTTTTTTTTTTTCTTCTTTTTTATTGTGTTCTTCATTTTCTTTTTCCTAAAAAAAATATTAGGGTGGCTGGTTTGTAGGTTTAGGTTGTTTGTTGGTGTTTTCTGCATTTTGGATGGGGATGTTAGTGATTGTTGTGGATATTTCTATTATGGATTGGTTTAATCAATTATTTATTTTATTTATGGTGTTTTCAAAGTGGTATGATTTGGTGCTATTGTTATTGCTTGAATATTTGTATGGTAATAAATATTTTAGGTTGTTATTTGTTTGTTTTTATAAAATTGTTGTGCTATCACAATTTTATTTCTTTTTAAAATTAATCTTTTTTTTTATGGGGATACTTTTTTTTATTTTTATAACACTTTTTCTTATATAATTCAAACTATTCTTTATATATATATGTTTTTCCATCTTTAAAAATTAAATCAATCAAAGTATTACACCTATCCCAAATCTTCCTTATAGGATTTTTTAAAACAACTAGTTTATTTTATTAAGTTGTTTTTTCTACTTAACTGCTTAAATTTCAAAAAAAAAATATATATATTCACAAATAAATAAATAAATAATATAAAAATGTAATAGTATATAAAAATAAAAATACTTCTAAATATTTAAGTATATTAAATAGATAATTAAATAAATTGATTGATAAAATTCTAAAATAAATTGAGAATTATCATCATTTAAGAATTCTTATATACATAATAAAGTTTTATATAAGGTAGGGTGTATGTTTGTATGGTCCATACAACCATACATATAAATGTGTATGTTTGTATGGTTTTTACAACCATACATATATATCAATATAATCTATATGGTTATATATACCAAATATATTAAACAAATATTTGTATTTTATTATTTTAAGATATAAATAATAGAATAAATATTTGTATGAGAGTTTGTAGATGTTATTTTGGGTGTAGCCCATAATTAAATATATCTTCTTTTATACTAATCATGTGAAATCAGGAAGGTGTTGAATAAAAATCAGATTGAGATGTTTATTATGTTAAGTTATATTTAGTATGGGGAGGTTGTGATAAAATTAATCCAAACCTAAAAACATTACTAATATATAATTATTTTTAAAATTTTATAATTATTATCAACAATTTATAAAAAAATATAATTTTATATTTACCACTCTTACAGAACTCACTAAAAAAAATATTAAATTCAAAATAATATTTTTCAGAATAAAAACCTTTCAAACCTTCAAAAACACTTTTATTTCTACTCCTATTCTCCAATTTTATAATTTAACCTTATTTATTAAAATAGAAATAAATATTTCAATTACAATATTAAGAATTTATTTACTCTAGTTATACTTAAATAATAAATAATATTTAATTACTTATATTTTTTACAAATTTGATATTACACAATTTTAATATTTTATTTATAACAAAAAATTTATAATTATTATAGAAGTATGTAAGAAATGATATATTTACTTTTAAATTAAAAAATTTTTTATTATTTTATTTAATTATAAAAATTTTATATATTTTATAATTACCAAAAAACTTAAAGATAAATTTAATAATAGAAAACTTTTAATAAATATAATATAAAAATTATATATTTTTTTAAAAAAAAAAATATTTTAATTAATATTATTAATTATCAACCAAATCTAATAAAAAATATTAAATTAAATAAAAAAATTATTTTTAAAAAAAAATAAAATTATATTATTATTAATAAAATTTTCAATTTTATTAAATATTTTTTTAAAAAAATTTTTTATGAAAGATTTTTTTAAATTTATAAAAATAATTTTGTTTCTAAAAAAATCCTAAAAAATTCAATAAATTTATTAAAACATTTTAAAATTTAAAATAGAATTATTTTATTTAAAAATATTTTTTATATTTTAACAAAAAAATTATAAATAAAAATTATTTTTTAATATTATGATATTTTAATATATGGTTATCTAAAAATTAATTATATTTAAGAATTAATTATTAAAACTTACTTTTAGTTTGGAATACATAAATATATTAAAAAATATATTAAGATATACAATATATATTATAAAAATAAATTTAATTAACACAAATTATATAAAATGTTACAACCACATGATATTCTTAGTGTACCCTTTAAAGTTATTATTTATGATTTTATTTAAGAATTACTATTTGTAAAAAAATTTTTAATTAATTTTTTATATAATGAAATTCTAATTATAACTTATAAACTAACTAAAATAGTTATTTTTATATTATAAAACAATTAATAAAAAAAAAAAAAATTTTAACAAGTCTATAACCAATATATTTTTAGTAAATATAGTATATAAGTCAAACACATTTTCAACCAAAACTCATTTTTTATTTTTAAATTTTAATAATTTAATATAAATCAAAAAAACATTAAATTTAATATCACCATTAAAAAATATATTTAAACAAATGGAGTTATCAAATATTTTATCCAGATTTTTAAAATCTACCTTAAAAATTTCTTAAATTTTATTTAAAATAATTAGATTAGTTTTTTGCCTATAATTGAATTTATATATAATATTTTTTAACATTCAACCAATAAATATATTTTATATAAAGTTTTAAAAAAATAAAATTTGAAAGTTTTTTTGTTATTTTTTTAATTGAAAGATATTATATTGGAAGTAAAAAAATATATAGAATTTATGAAAAATTTTTACACTAATTTAAAAAAAAAATATTTTACTATTACAACCAAAATTAAAAAGAGGCCTTTTTTTAAAAAAAATAAAAATAAAATATATTTGTTTATACAAAATTTAAAATTACACAACCTTAATAAAAAACTTAATTATTAGAAATTTATATAATTAAGAAATAATTTAAAAAATATTAACATAAATTAAATATATTTAAACCAATTTAAATTTATAAAATTTTTTATATATTAATTTTAGAATTTGTTTTATTAGGATTACAAAAAAACCTTAGAAATAATGAAATTGAAAATAACAATTTTACCAAATATGATGTTGATAGAATTTTTGAAAGATTTAATGAAAATAATGAATATTTTGTAAGATGGTTTTTATTTTATGGCTTAAAAGATGATTTTTGGTAATTTGAGGAGAATATCTCACCTACTTTTATTTAGTTTTATCTAAGGTAATTTGAAATACTCACTAAACAAAGTATTGGAAAACCAAAGAAAAAACATAAACAACCTAAAAAAAATTAAATGTGTTAAATAACAAAATCAAAAAAAAAAAATTTATTTATAATAAAAGATAAGTCTTATACATATAGAACCCTCACAAATAATTGCAGTAAATCTTGTTTAATTGTTTTTCTAATTATTGAATTTAAAGGTTAAGATTTTGAATTAAGGGTATAAGGTTTAGTGTAATAAAAATACCCATATTTTATGAGATATAAAAAAAAAAAACCTGAAAAAACAAAACCTTACAATATTATAATTAAATATTTTTTATAACCAACTCTTCTGAAGCATCCTGGAAATTTATACTAGCTTCTAAAAAAACAAAAGAATTTTCTATTTTAACTTTTTAGGTGTTATTTTGTTTTTTATTATATGTTAAATATTTATTAAATGATTTAAGAAAATTTTTATGGAAATAATTTAATGGTTTTTGTATTGTTTTTTTAATTTTTTTTTTTCAAAAATTTTTTATTTAATTTATTTGTTATATCTTCTTCATATAAGGTTGCTTCAACATGAAGAATATTGTTTTGATGTTTTTCAATAATAAAATTTATTTATTTTTGACAACAAATCATTTCAACTATTATTGTTTGAAAGTTCTTTAATACCTTGGAAAGACGCAACTAAGATTCTAACAAATTTGTTTGATATTTTTACACTTCTGTTTGAGCCTCCTCAAAATGATTAGAAATTTTCTTTAATTTCGTTATTTTTTGATCTTGGATCTGCGAGATATGTTCCACTAAGAAAAAAATTAGTTAACCTAAAAAAGATTTTAAATATTTTTATAAATGATATTTATAAGGAATTGTGTTATAATTTGTTTTGTTTTGTTTGATGTAGATTATATAATGTTTTGAGTTCTCCATTATAATATATTTATATTTGTTCCTTAGATAAAAATTGTAAGTAATAATGGTAATTGACTTTTTTTTGGCTATAAGTTGTATAAACTTCTCTTTTATTTGAGTGGATGAAAATTTTTAATTTTTAAATTATTTTTTAATACTATTTATGTTTATAGTAATGTATTATTTTTAGAAAAAAAGAAAAAGAATTTTGTAAAAAAAAATTTTTTATGAGAAATTTCTTTGAAAGTTGTTTTTGTATTTTATTATTTTTTGTATAGAAAACTTTTTTTATAAATATAACCCCATTTTTTTTATACAAAAAAATTTTGTATGAGAAATTTTTTATAAAAATTTTTTTTTAAAGAAGGAGATAATATCACAACTAAGTTATATTCCATCCTAATACAAAAATAGTTTGGTATGATAAACAACATTCCCTTTTTGTTATTTTTTTATTTTATAGAATTATTTAAGTTATAATTTTTTGGAATCTTATTTATCAAAATTATTAGTTTGTGGTTTTGGAAGTATATATTTATTTTCTAGAATTATTTTTTTTGGATAACCCAATATCTACATTATTGGATCATCTAACAACATAAAATATTACCAACTAACTTATAGTTGTTTGAATTTGGTAGTTTTGTTTGATTAGATAATTTTGCTTGATATGGTAATATTTTATTTTAAAATAATCTCTTATATGTATAATATATTTTATATATATATATGATTTTGTTGATGATAATAATTTTGGTTTTGGAATTTTATTGGTTAATTTATTTACTTAACTATTTATCTAACATATTTAAATATTTAAAAATATTTTTATTTTTATATATTGTTATATTTTTATATTATTTATTTATTTATTTATAAATATATATATATTTTTTTTGAGATTTAAACAATTAAGTAGAGAGAATGGTTTAATAGAGTGAACTAGCTGTTTTAGGAAATTTTAATAGGAAGACTTGGGATAGGTGTAATATTTAGATAAAATTGGATGAGGGTGAGATGTTTTTTTTAGATTACCAAAAATCATCTTCTAGGTTGTAAAATAAAAACTATTTTACAAAATACTTGTTTTTTTTATTAAATCCTCTAAAAATTTTATTAATATCATATTTTATAAAGTTATTCTTTTTGATTTTGTTATTTTTAAAATCTTTTTATAATTCTAGTAAAGTAAATTCTAAAACTAATATATAAAAATTTTTTGTAAATTTGAATTAGTTTAGGTATATTAAATTCATATTAATATTTTCCAAATTATTTTTTAATTATATAAAGTTTAAATTTTTAATAACTAAATTTTTTATTAAGATAATATAATTTTAAATTTTATATAAATAAATATGCTTTATCTCCTTCTTTAAAAAAAAAAGCCTTTTTTAAATTTTAATTATAATAATAAAACATTCTTTCTTAAAAAAATTATAAGTTTTTTTTAAATTGGTATAAAAAATTTTTATAAATTCTATATATTTTTAGGTACAATATTTTTCAATTAAAAAAATGATAAAAAAATTTTAAATTTTATTGTTTTAGAATTTTATAAAAAATATATTTATTAATTAAATATTATAAAATATTATATATAAATTCAATTATAAACAAAAAATTAATCCAATTATTTTGAACAAAATTTAGAAAACTTCTAAAATAAATTTTAAAAATCTAAATAAGGTATTTAGTAGCTCCATTTATTTAAATATATTTTTTAATAATAATATTGAATTTAATGTTATTTTGGTTTATAATTAATTACTAGAATTTAAAAATAAAAAATGAATCTTAGTTAGAAATATATTTAATTTATATACTATATTTATTAAAAATGTGTTGTATATTTGTTGGAGTTTTTTTGTTTTTTATTAATTGTTTTATGGTATAAAAATAATTATTTTAGTTAATTTGTAGGTTATAATCAAAATTTTATTATATAGAAAGTTGATTAAGAAGTTTCTTGTAAATAACAATTTTTAAATAAAATTATAAATAATAATTTTAAAGGATGTATTAGGAATATTATGTGGTTGTAACATTTTATATAACTTATATTAATTGAGTTTATTTTTATAATATATATTATATATTTTAATATATTTTTTAATATATTTATATATTTTAAATTAGAAATAAATTTTAATAATTAATTTTTATATATAATTAATTTTTAGATAATTATATATTAAAATATTATAATATTAAAAAATAATTTTTATTTATAATTTCTTTATTAGGATATAAAAAATATTTTTAAATAAAATAATTTTATTTTAAATTTTAAAATATTTTAATAAATTTATTAAATTTTTTAAGATTTTTTTAAAAATAAAATCATTTTTATAAGTTTTAAAAAATTTTTCATAAAAAAATTTTTAAAAAAATATTCAATAAAATTAAAAATTTTATTAATAATAATATAATTTTATTTTTTTTTAAAAAATAATTTTTTTATTTAATTCAATATTTTTTACTAAATTTAATTAATAGTTAATAATATTAATTAAAATATTTTTTTTTTTTTAAAAAAATATATTATTTTCATATTATATTTGTTAAAAATTTCCTATTATTAAACTTATCTTCAATTAAGTTTGTTTAATAATTATAAAATATATAAAATTTTTATAATTAGATAAAATAGTAAAAAATTTTTTAGTTTAGAAGTAAATATATTATTTTTTATATATTTTTATAATAATTATAAGTTTTTTATTATAAATAAAATATTAGAGTTATGTAATATCAAATTTATAAAAAATATAATTAAAATAAATAAACTCTTAAAATTGTAATTAAAATATTTATTTTTATTTTGGTAGATAGAGTTAGATTATATAATTAAAAAATAGAAATAGAAATAAAAACTTTTTTAAAAATCTTAAAAATGTCTATTTTAAAAAATATTATTTTAAATTTAATATTTTTTTTTTATAAGTTTAATAAAAATAATAGATATGAAACTATATTTTTTTGATAAATTATTAGTAATAATTATAAAGTTTTAAAAATAATTATATATTAATAATATTTTTAAATTTAGGTTAATTTTGAATAATTTAAACTTTCTTAAAATCTATTTTAATTTTGTTAGGTATAATTATGGTTTTTAAAAATTTAACTTTTAATATATTAAATTTTAATTTTTTTAAAACTACTTATAAATTTTATTTATTAAATATTTTTAAGATTAAGTTAATATATTTATAATATTTTTTTTTAGTTTTATTATAAATAAAAATATTATTTAAATAAATACTATAAATTTTATTAATATAATTATATAAAACATAATTTATAAATGTTTGGAAGGAGATAAGGGTATTAGTTAAGTTAAAAAATATAATTAAATATTCAAAAAATCTGTAGTAATATTTAAATGCAATTTTTTATTTTTTTTTTAAAATTAATTCATATATTGTAGTAGGTGTTGATGATGTTGAGTTTAATAAAATATTTAACTCCTTTAAGTTAATTAAAGGATTTATTGATAAATAGAAGAAGACCAATATTTTTAATAATAATAATATTTAAATTTTAGTAATTAATATAAATTTAGAATTTTTTATTTAATTTTAGTATAAATAATATAAAATATTTAATTGGTAAATTAAAAAATTAAATATATTTATTTTTAAAATTTTTTTTAATATATTCTTAAAAAATAATTATTTTTGTTTTTATACAAGCATAAATAAATAAAAATTTTAATTGTGTGTTTTTTTTTTAAAGGAATTATATATGTAAATTAATTAATTTTAGATAATAAATTTTTTTTTTTTTAAGGGTTTGAATATTTGTTAAATTAATTTATTAATTTATTTAAATATTTTTTTTGTATAAAATTAGATTAAGTTCTTGGTTTTAAAAAAAATGGTTTTGATGGAGTGGGGTTTATTTTAGAAGTGATTTTTGAGTTTTTTTTATGATATTTGTTGGGTAAGATATAAATAGATTTTTTGTTTAAATTTCAGTTTTTTTATTGATTATTTCTTTTAAAATTGCTTATAATTATATTGAAAAAATTCAATAATTTCTTATCTAAAACTAATAACTAAATCGTATTTATATAATTAATCATATCCAAAAACCAAATCATAAATAAGGTTAAGAATATTTATAATAATAATTTTAAAATGTTTATTAATAAAAAATGAAAAAATTATTTTATAAATAATTGTTTTTAAAAAAATTGATTAAAAACTATAATATAAATAAAATCAATTTTAAAAATTTTTAATAAATTAAATTATTTAATTAATTGGGAGTTAATATAACATGTTTTTGTTTTGTTGTTAATAAAAATATTAACAAAATTTCTATTAACATTTACTAAAGTAATAAAATAATTTTTTAAAACAAATATAAAAATTCAGATTAATCCTTAATTAATAATATAAAAACTAAATTGTTTAAGTAATATTTATTTTTAAAACCAAATTAATTTAAACTTTCAATAAAAAATTCATTATTATCATAATCATCTTATAAATTAAAATATTGTTTATTGTTAAATTTGTTAATATATAATTCACAAATTTCATCATATTTATAATTATAAAAAAAAATAATAAATAAATAATTAAAAATTTTTTAGAAAAAATTATTAATTGATTATTTTTAAAGTATTTTTTTTAAAAATATTATTTAAATTTGTTCTAAATAATTAACCAAATAAAACAACAAAAATAAATCCATCCTTCTAACAAAATAATATTTTTTTTAATTTAAAAAACATATTAATTTCCAATATATACTATTTATTATAAAATATGTTTTTTGTAAAAATTTAAATTATAATATAATTGGAATTTGGGTTTTTTAAAAAATTAAGTTTTTTGGAAGTAGAAATAATAATATTCAATAAAATTTTAAAAAATAATTTTATGAATTAAAGATAACTATTTTTTATAAGGTTTTTTTATAATATAGGAGTTAATATAATAGGATTTGTTTTAAACATAATCAATATTTATTTTAATAAATATATAGTTGGATGATGGTGTGGAAAAAAAATTTGGTAAGGTAATTATAATAAATTTATAAAAAAGATGTGTAATTGTTAAGAATGTTAATTATATCCTATATAATAGTGTTAGTTTTTTGTACATCTTTTATAAAAATATAATTATTTGTTATATATTTAATAATTAATAGTTTTAGAATTGTATAGAATAATATTTTCTTGGTTATATTAATATCTAATGTATTTAAGATGGTGAAAAATAAAATTAGAATGGTAAGAAGTATTCAGATTAGAAATGGTATTATAGTATATTTGCTAATTATCTGTAAAATGTTATTTGTAAAATTTTGTTATAGTATAATAAATAACCATTTAATAAATTTTATTATTAGATTAAAAAAATTTTCAGATTAAATTATGCCCAACATTTTTTGCAATATAAATAATATAACAGGTCAAATATTAAAAATTTTTAAATCCGAAAACAATTTAAATTATTTTCTAATTTTCAATTACTTCCTTATAATCAATACATTATTATTATTGTTCATTAAACTCTATCAAAGATAAAAAAAAGATAAAATTTTTTTTAAAAGAAAAATATTCATTATTATCCTAGTTATTACTAAATTTTAAAATTTTAATAATACATAAATATTAATAATGTAAAGTATAATAAAATTGATTTTAGAAGTAAATTATAAAATATTAGAAAAAATTTCTAAAATTTTTGTAAATAAATCATTTATATTAATTATTTTTATAAAAATAATTTTGTTAAAATTGTCAAATTTTTGAATATATAAAATATAAATCTTTTGTAGAAAATTATTTTAAATCCAATAATATTTTTTTTAATTAAAAAAATATAAAGGGTGGTTGAAAAAAAAAATAATAATCTACATATTTTCATTCTTATTATTATTATTAATTGATTTTGGTGTTGACATTTGGATGTTTAAGTCTATCTCTTCTTTTAATAAAAAAATTTTTTTTTTTTTCAAGATTTATTATTAAATTTTTTCAAAGTTTTAAATATTAAATTGGGTTATTTGGATTAAAATAATTTTTTGGTTTTCAATGTTACAAAACTAATTTTTATATTATATGTTATTTTATAATTTCTCAAAATAATTATTTTTAAAATATCCTATTTTATTACAGTTTTAATATAAAAAAATATTAAATTTTAACAACTTATTAATATTATACATTTTCTAAAAATTTTTAATAATATTTAGGTCTATAAGGGTAGGTTTAAAACTTTTCTTTAATTATTATTTTTTTAAATTATTTTTTTTTTATTTAAAAGTTAATATTATTATTTTTAAAAATAAAATTTTTTTTATTAAATGGTTGAGGTGAATTTAAAATAGTTTTGTAAAATAATTTATTTTAAAAATTAATATTTTTGGTTTGGTAAGTAATATTATGTATTTTAATGATGTATATTTACATTTTTTAGTAAATAAAATTATTTTTAATTATTTTATATTTAAAAATTTTGGTTTATAAATAAGTTTTGAGTCCATTTTGGGTTTGGTAAAAGAAATATTTATTGTTATATTTTGTGAGGGGGGTGTATTAATTAAAAAATTGGAAATATATTTGGGTAAATCCAATTTATTTAATATTATTAATTTTACAAAATATATATTTTTTTTTATTCTTATATTTACATTTTTGTTAAAAGAATTTAATGAAATTAGTATAGGTGTTAAAGATTTTAATAATATTTAAGATTTTGGTTATATAATTTGTTGTTAAGGTGTTTTTATTTTTTTTTTTTATATAAACAATAAATTTGAAAAATGGTTTTTTTAAAATATATATTAATAAATAAAATTTTTAAAGTATTGTTAAAGAATTTTCTTAATTAAAAAATAAAAAGAGTGTTAAATTAATTAAGAAATTGATTAAGTTTTTTAAATTATTTTTTATATTTAATTAATTTTTTTAATTTTAGTAGTCTGTAAATTTTTTTGGGGGAAAAATTCTTAAATTTTTTAATTTGTTTTTTTATGTTCAGGATTATTTTAATAATATTTTTTTTAGATATAATGTTTATTTCTTCTTTATTTTCTTTTTTTTTTTTTTTTTTTTTTTTTTTTTTTTTTTTTTTTTTTTTTTTTTTTATTTTTTTATTTTTTTTTTTTTAATTATTATTAAAGTTGTTCTGGGAATTGGTTTGTAAATTAAACTATCTGTTAATACCTTCTATATTTTAAATAAAAACATCAATAATTGTTATAAATATTTTTATTATGAATTAATTTAATTGATTGTTTATTTTATTTATAGTGTTTTTAAAATAATATAATTT
>JAJTTV010000029.1:0-37832 GCA_036971225.1 Arthrobotrys sinensis
TATAGAAATTATATTTTTCCAATTTAACAAATAAAAAAGTTTTTTTAACTTTTTTAATATTTTATAAATATATTTTTAATATTTTTTAAAAATTTTTAAATAAATTAATATATCATCAAAATAAACTATAATAAATAATCCCTTATATTTTTTAAAATATTTTATTTATTAATGTCTAAAGTAATACTAATATATTAATAAAATTAAATAATATTATTAAATATTTAAACAAATTATAAAAAATATAAAAAACTATTTTTCACTTATCTTTTTTTATTATATTAAATTATACACACTATATAGATTCAACTTAATAAATATCATAATATATCAAAACATAGTAACTAATTGATCTATTCTTAATAATAAATATCAATTTTTAATAATAATATTATTTAATTTTTAATAGTTTATATATAACCTCAAATTATTATTCTTCTTTTTTACAAATAAAATAAAAATATTAATTAAAACAAAAAAAAATTAAATAAGTTTTTTAAATATTTTTAAAATATTTTTTTTTTTAAAAAAAAAAATAACCTATAAACCAATCCAAATAAAAAAATTTTAACTTAATTTAAAAAAAAAATTAAATAATCCCATTTTGAATATTTAAATAACTTTCAAATTTTTTTTATTAAAAAAATCTATTAGGTCTCAATATTCCTTCAATATTAAAAAATAATAAAAATGTTACACCTGTCCCAGGTCTTCTTAGTAGGATTTCCTAAAATAGCTAGTTCACTCTGTTAAACCATTCTCTCTACTTAATTGTTTAAATTTTAAAGGGGAGGTATGTGTATTTACAAGTAAATAAATAAATAATATAAAAATGTAATAGTATATAGAAGTAAAAATACTTCTAAATATTTAAGTATATTGGGTAAATAATTAAATAAATTAATTGAAGAAGTTTTAAAGTGAGTTGAAAACTATTATTACTCAAAAATCCTTATATATATAATGAAGTTATATATAAAACAAAATAATATGTTAATATAATTCAAATTTCCTATCAAGGGAGAATAGGTTGATAGGGCCCAACAAACATATCTATTTGTTAACATATATAATTTAATTGGGTTAGGTGATCTAATCAAAATATATTATGCTGGAATGTATGCCTTTGCACTCTAAAACGAAATTAATAGAATAAATATTTACATACAAATTTATAAATGTTTTTCTGAATGTAGCCCATAATTAGATATATCCTTTTTTATGCTTATCATATAAAACCAGAAAAATAATAAACAAAATTTGGATTGAGATGTTTATCATACCAAGCCATATTTAGTATAAAAAAGTTGTAACACTATCTCCTTTTTTAAAAAAAATTTTTGATAAGAAATTTCTTATGTAAGATCTTTCTAAAAAATAATCCTGTGTAAGTATAGAAACCATATAAATTTCTAATCTATATGGGTAACATGTTTTATATAAAATGAGGTTCGATATAATCTTTATTTTTATATAAATTTATTTTATTAATATAAAACAAAAGTTTATAAAGAAAATAATTTTATATAAACATTTTTTTGTGTAAACTTAATTCCTATATAGAACTTAAGCCTTTGTATATAATTAAATAAACAATAGTAATATAAAATATAAAAATTAAAAAATTCTTTAAAATTTCAAATTTAAACCATTAAACATTCTTATGAACAATTAATATATTTTTGTAATAAATTTAAATAAAGTTAATAAACAATATAAATCAAATTCAACTAATAAGAAATTGTCCAACAATCACATTCAAAAACTATTGAAAGATTTTATCAACAATCTTGAAGAAGCAACAATTCCTTATAATTATTGTACCAAAAATTTTTATAAATGCTTAATAACAATAGATTCCTCTAATCAAACATCAAAACAATATCAAATATATATTAGGTAGGGTAGGAGTTACTGCACAGTGATTCCACATAAATTTTTTCTTTTTTAAATTTCCTTAAAATAATATTAATTTTTTTTGAGTAATAAATCAAATCGGTGTTATTCATCACCAAAAAACAAAAAAACTTCTAAAAACAAAAAAATGGTTGGCAAAGTTTCTAACAAAAACTACTCAACTTCAAACAAAAATTATTCATCAAAAAAGAAAAATAAAATTAATTATTTCAAAACATCAAAAAAACATAGCTTATGAAAATAAATAATTACAAATAAATATTGAAAAAAAATAATCCTTATAAAAAAAAAAAATATATACAAACAAAAAATTTCATTCACAAGTTAGTAAATTATTTCATAAATAAAACTTTAAACTAATTAAACAATATTTCATTAAAAAACTTAAAAATTACAAATAAAGTAATTTTCAAATCAATAAATTTTAATACATTAAAAAAATTTATTAATTCATTTTTATAAATAAATCAAATATATATTTTTATTTTTTATTACTTTTGTAATTTTTTTTATTTCTTCTTAAATTCCATCATACCCTACTTAGTAAACATCCAAAAATTCCTAAAATAATTTTAAATGAAACCAAATAATATATTATCTTCTAATTACCATAAGTCATTTTCTGGGTTGTAAAATAAAAACCATCTTACAAAATATTCATTTTTTTTGTTGGGTTTGTCAAGAATCTAATCAACATCATATTCAGCAAAGTCATCATATTCAATTTCCTCATCCTTAAAGTTTTTTTTTGTAATTTAGGTAAGGCAAGTTCTAAAACTGATATATGGAAGGTTCTGTGGATTTTGGTTGGTCCGGATATATCTAATTCATATTAATATTTTCCGAGTTATTTTTTGATGGTATAAAGACCAAATTTCTAATAGTCGAGTTTTTTTATTTAAACAGCATATTTTTAAATTTCATACAAGTAGATATACTTTATTTTCTTCTTTTAGTAAAAAAACTTCTTTTCAATTTCAGTTGTAATAATATAATATTCATTCTTGGAAAAATTAGAAATCTTTCCTAAAATTATTGTAAAAATTCTTCATAGATTCCATATATCTTTTTGCTTCAAACACAACTTCTTTAGGTTGAAAAAATGACAAAAATACTTTTAATATCCATCTTTTTAAAAATTCATAAGATACATATTTTGCGGTAAAATATAGAAAAATATTATATATAAATTCTACTATCAGAAATAAATTAATCCAATTGGTTTGTGCGAAATTTAGGAAACTTTTAAGATAAATTTCCAAAATTTGGATAAGTTGTTTTGAGGTTTTGTCAGTTTAAACATATCCTTTAATAGCAATATTGAATTTAATACCAATTTAATTTATTAATAATTACTAGAATTTGTTGGTAAAGAAAAAATCTCAATTAAAGATATACTTTATTTACACATTATATTTACTAAAAACATGTTGGTTATAAATTTGTTGAAATTTTTTAAATTTCCATTAACTATTCCAAAATATAAAAATAACCATTTTAATTAGTTTGTTAGTTATGACTAGGATTTCATTATATAATATGTTGGTTAAAAGGTTGCATGTTGGTGGTAATCCTTAAACAAAGTCATAAATAATAACTTCAAAAAATATATTAAAAATGTTATAAAATTGTAGTATTTTGTAAAATTTATATCAATTAAGTTTATTTTTGTAGCACATATTGTATATTTTGATATATTTTTTGATATATTTATGTATTCTGGGCCAAAAAAAATTTTAATAATTAATTCTTGTGTGTGGTTAATTTTTAAATAATCATATACTGGGATATTATGATATTAGAAAATAATTTCTATTTGTAATTTCTTTATCAAGATGTAAAAAATATTTCTAAATAAAATAATTTTGTTTTAAATTTTAAAATATTTTGGTAAATTTATTAAATTTTTTAAAATTTTTTTGAAAATAAAATCATTTTTATAAATTTTAAGAAATTTTTTATAAAAAAAATTTTTAAAAAAGTGTTTGTAACCCTATTAATTTAATACCCAAATATCAGTATCTGAATTTAAAGTTTTTAACAACAAAGATGTTAAAAAAGAAAATATTATCATTATTCTTCTAAAATTCACTATCAAACAAATCAAAATTATAATGGTAATCTTCAAGTATTTTAGGAATAATATACTATCAATAGCACCTATAACCACCCCTAGTATTAAATTTCTAAATCTAAACTTTTTTAATAACACAAAATTATATAAATTTTGTAATTTCTTGGTCCAATTTAATAATAAATATAAAAAAGAAACAACTAAATTTGCTATTTTTTGTAAAAAAATTACATATGCTATCAATCTTTTAAAGAAAAATCCAACAAAACTAACCTTCAACAAATACAATGTTGATAATAGAGAATAAAATTGGGATACTTATACTGATTTTACTACCTAATTTAAAAAAACCTTCAAAAACCCAAACCTTGCCAAAACAACAAAATAAGAACTCAAGAACCTTAAATAGACCAATAAATTATTTTCTTTATATTTTACCAAATTCAAATACCTCATAAGATAACTAAATTATGACAACACCACCCAAATAACTTATTTATGATATGGATTATGTATTAAAATAGAAGAGTTTTTTATCACATGTGATATCCTTCCTAAAAATTTCAATAACTTTATAACTCTCTATCAGAAATTTGATAATAATTAACAAATTTTAAATACAAAAAAAAAATCTAAACATTAAGCCAATACTGGTCTACCCCAAAAGTAAGCACCACCTCAAATTCCTTAAAAACTACCCAACTACTTCAATCCTATTAATTTTTTATTATAGACTTAAAATAATAATTATTTTAACCTAAAACCCATAAACCAATTTACTAATAATATTCAAAAACAATTAATTCAAAAAAAAATAAAATAAACACCATATCCAAAAATTTTATTTATATTATACTAAAAATAAATATTTTACCAATAATTGTTTAAATAAGTAGGTTCCAAAACTCTTTAAAAAACCCACAAAACAAATTTCCTACAATTTTTGTTTAATTTATAATTAAAATATTTAAAAGTTTATTTATAAGAACATCCAAAACAAAATAACATTTATTTTAGAACACCAACAATAAAAAAATACTAAGGAAGAAGTGGGAAAAGAAAATGTTTAATTATGTTCTGTAATATATAAAAAAGCAGGTCCCCATCTGTTACTTTAAGGAATATTTAACCTTGAAGAATATTACAAATTTTTTTTATATTTTAAAATCTGTTTTTTTATTTAAATTCTAAAAAATTTAAAATCTTATTTAAATTATATATTAGAATCTTTATTATTTTATATCTTCACTTTTAAAAACCTATTAAAACCTTTACTTATTTAAATAATAACAATATAAAAATATATATAAATTATAAATTTATAATTGAGAATGATTTTCCACTTTATTCTAAGAAGATTTCTGAATTTATAGAATATTTCAATAAAAATAAAGAATCAATCAAAAAAATAACTTAATTTAAAATAAAAATCTAGGACTATAAAGAAATTATTAATACCAATATCATTAATATTATTAAACCTCTCAATTTGGGAAAACCATAGCACAAAAAACACAACATCCATATTAATTAAAAAAAAAATCAAATATATTTGAAATACTTACCCAAAATCACAATTGTCAATACCAAAGCTTTCAAAAAAACCATGAAATAAAGACCTATTTATACTATTTATGGTTTGGAAAGAAAATAAAAATAAGTTACTTATATTGATGATAAGATTAACATCAAAAAATTTATTACACTACTCAAAAAATTTTAAGATCTGATAAAAACATTCTCAAAAAAAAAAAATATATATATTACCACCCCCCAAAAAAAAAGACATAAAAATTCTTATACTATAAAATACTAAATTAGCTTAAGAATCTTTACAATCAATAAGTAAAAAGTATTTTAAAATCTTTAAACCTTAAATTGAAGAAAATATAACTAAAGAATTTATCCAAAAATCCAATAACTTATGAAAAGTGTTTATATTTTTTATTTCTAAAAAAGATGGAATATTGTGATTCTATATAAATTAAAAAAAATTAAATATTATTATTATCAAAAATTGATATTTTTTATTATATATTGATGAAATTCTTAATAAACTTAGAAAAGTTAAGTATTTTACCCAACTAAATATCTATAAAATATATAACTAAATTAAAATAATAAAAGAAAATAAGGAGAAAATGGCTTTCCAAACCAGATATAACTATTTTAAATTTCAGGTTATATATTTCAGATTAATTAATATATTAGCTGTTTTTTAAGCTTATATTAACAAAACCCTACAACCTTTCTTAAATAAATTTTATATAATTTACTTTAATAATATCTATATTTATAGTAATTCAAGAAAAGAACACATTTAACATATCCGAAAATTTTTAAAAACCCTAATAAAAGCAGGATTTTATATAAAATTCTTTAAATACAAATTTTTTACCAAAAAAACCAAATTTTTAAATTATATTATAAAAAGTGATAACATCAGAATAAACTTAGTTAAGATTTAGGATATACTTAATTAAAAAAAACCAAAAAAAGGATCCAAAATTATTAAAAAAATATAGTTTTTTTTTGGGATTTGCGAATTTTTATTAATAATTTATTAAAGATTATGTAAAAATAGTTAAATTTTTTTATGATTTAATTAAGAAAGATTGGATATTTTATTAGGAAAGTAAGGAAAAATAAGCCTTCCTGACACTCCAGCAAGCGTTCACGACAGAACCCATCTTGAAACATTGGAACCCTAAGCTAGAGACACGCATAGAAACAGATGCTTCAAACAATACCCCTCAGACCAAGAAATCAACCTGAAAAGTAGAACCCCCGAGAGGGACCAGGAGGTCTTGACCTCATGCAACCAGGACCAGAATACACCAGAACCAGAGAAATTGAAACCCAAAAATCCAAATCCTAAAACACCAAAAAAAAATCCAAGTACAAAAATTTTAGAAAAATTATTACTTATAGGAATCTTGTGCAAAAATAATTATCAAAGACTTATAACACTTAAAATCAGTAAACAATATTATTGTAATAAGGGATTTACCAAAATTTTAAACATTAGATTAGGGTATTGATGGGATATTAATGCTAGAGGAGGGGATTATGTAATGAAGCTCTTTTAGTATAATAAACTTTAAACAAAAATCTAGTTAGTTAGAAGGGCCCTTAGAATGATTATAAGAAATATTTAAGTAATATTATAATTAAAAGAAAAACTACATAATACAACACAAATTATAGATTTAGAATAAAAAAGTATTTAGATTTAAATCTTATAATTTATAAAATTATATTATTATTATTATTTTAATATATATAATAAAAAATTTATTTAAATTTTTATCTTATATAAATTTTTAAATTACTAAAAAATAATTTATATTTAATTTAATATTTTATATATTTAAATATTTAATTTAATTTTATTTTTTATTTAATTTAATACTTTATACCCAAATATTTAGTTTATAAACTTAACTTTTGTCTAATTTAACACTCTATATTTAAATATTTAATTCACAAATTTATCTTTTATTTAGTTTATTTTGTTATTTTTTTTATTAATTATCTATTTAAATTGTTATATTTACTATTATATATTTAGAAAATTAAATAATAATTTAAGTATTAATTTATATATACACTTATCTTATTTTGTAATATTTATGTATTATCTTGATACCTTAACTAGTCCCTATACGATTTCTTACAATAATATTATTTAAATATTTTTTATAATTATTTTGAAAGTTTTTTTAATTAACTAAATTTTTATTTAAAATTTATTATACTAAAAAAATTTTATTATATAATTTTTTCTTTTAATATTAATATTTTATTAATATTTTAATCTAATATTTAAAATTTTAATAAATCTTTTATTATAATAATATTTTTTATTAATTTTAAATAATATAAATTTTCAATAATTATTTTTATAAAAAATATTTATGTCACGGCCTCCCCATACTGAGTATGGCTTAGCATAATAAACATCTTAACCCAAATCTTGTTCACCACCTTTCTGGCCTTATATGACAAGTATAGAAAAAGATATATCTAATTATGGACTACATCTAGAAAAGTATTTACAAACTTGTATGTAAATATTTATTTTATTAATTTTGTTTTAGAGTGTAAAAACATACATTCCAGCATAACACACCTTGATTGGGTTATTTGATCTAATCAAATTATATATGTTAATAAACAAATATGTTCGTCGGGTTTTATCAACTTATTTTTCCTTGATAAAAAGTTCAGGTTATATCAACATATTATTTTGCTTTGTATGTAGTTTTATTATGTATATAAGGATTCTTAAATAATAATAGTTTTTAGTTTACTTTAAAATTTTATCAAACAATTTATTTAATTATTTATCTAATATACTTAAGTATTTAAAAATACTCTTACTTTTATATATTGTTATATTTTTATACTATTTATTTATTTATTTGTGAATATATATACTTCCCTTTTAAGATTTGAACAATTAAGTAAAAAAAATGGCTTAATAGAGTGAGCTAGCTATTTTAGGAAATCTTACTAAGAAAATTTGGGATAAATGTAATACTTTGACTAATTTAATTCTCAAAAATGGAAAGAATATATATGTATAAGGAATAGTTTGAATTATATAAAAAAACACTATAATAATAAGAGAAGTACCCTTATAAAAAAAAAAGACTAACTTCAAAAGATAAATAGGATTGTGATAGTATAATAATTTTATAAAAACAAATAAATAATAATTTGGAATATTTATTATTATATAGATATTTAGGTAATAATAATAGTATTGAATTATATTACTTCAAAAACACTATAGATAAAATAAATAATTGATTAAATTAATCTATAATAGAAATATCTGCAGTAATTACTAACATCTTTATTCAAAGTCAAAGTATAGAAAATATTGATAGATAACCTAAACCTGTAGATTAATTTTTAAAATAACTTTAATAACAACTAGAAAAAGAAGAATTAGATGATTTTAATAAAAAAGAAAATAAAGAAAAAAAAAACAAAAAATAAATAAATATTATGTTTAAAAAAGACATTATTAAAATAATCTTAAATATAAAAAAACAAATTAAGAAATTTAAAAATTCCTCCCCAAAAAAAATTTACAAACTACTAAAATTAAAAAAATTAATTAAATATAAAAAATAATCTAAAAAACTTAATCAATTTTTTAACCAATTTAATATTTTTTTTGTTTTTTAATTAAAAAGATTTTCTAATAATACTTCAAAAATCTTATTTATTAACATATATTTTAAAGGGACTATCCTTTAAATCTACCTCTTATATAAAAAAAAATACAAAAATATTTTAATAACAAACCATAAAATTAAAATCCTAAATATTATCAAAATTTTTAATATTTATATCAATTTTATTAAATTCCTTTAATAGAAGTGTAAATATAAAAATAAAAAAAAAAATATATTTTATAAAATAAATAATATTAGATAGATTAGATCTATATAAATATATTTCTAATTCTTTAATTAATATACCTTTTTTATTGGATATAATAATAAATATCTTTTTTATTGAGTTCAAAATGGATTTAAATCTTACCTTTAGACTAAAATTCTTAAATATAAAATGATCAAGGATGATTTTATCTATCAAAAAATACAAATATATATTATTAAGATAAATGATATTATTTACTAAGTTAAGATTATTAATTTTTAATTTAAATTATTCTAAAAAATTATTTCAAAATTATTTTAATTATTTAATAAAAGAAAATTTATTTTTAAAAATAATAATATTAATTTTTTAAATAATTAATAAAAAAAGAATAGTTTAAGAGGATAGTAATTTAAAAAGATTTTTAGATTAGCTTTTATAAATCTTAATATTATTAGAAATTTTTAAAAAAAATATAATATTAATAAGTTATCAAAATTTAATAAATTTTTTTATTAGAAATGTAATAAAAAAAAATTATTTTTAACAAAATTGCTTTTAAAATAATATATAATATAAAAATCAGTTTTATAATATTAAAAATCGGAAAATTATCTTAATTTAAATAATCTAATTTATTATCTAAGATTTTTAAAAAAATTTAATAATAAATTTTAAAAAAAAAAAATTTTTCTTTATTAGAAAAAAAAAATAAACTTAGATGTCTAAATACTAACTTCAGAATTAATTAATAATAATAATAAAAATGAAAATATATAGGTTGTTATTTTTTTTTCTGATTATCTTTTATATTTTTTTAATTAAAAAGAATATTATTAGATTTAGAATAACTCTTTATAAAAAACTTATATCTCATATACTTGAAAATCTGATAGAAGATTTTGGTAAACTTACTCATATAAAAATAATTAATATAAACAACTTATTCATAAAAATTTTAGGAATTTTCTCTAATATTCTATAGTCCACTTTTAAAATTAATTTTATTACACCCAATATCACCAATATCTATGTATTATTAAGATTCCAGAACCAAATAGTAATTGGGATAGTGATGAATATTTTTTTTTTAAAAAAAACCTAATTTTCTCCTTATTTTTAACAAAGTTTAACAAATAATAATAACAATATACTAACTATAAAGAAATAACCAAAAACTAGAAAATAATTTAAACCATTTTTGGACCCAAAAACTCTTAATATTTAACCTACTATATTACTTATATTATAGGAAATATCAAATATAACTTAATTTAAAAACTTTTTTAATCTAATAATAAAACCTACCAAATAACTATTTATCATACTATAACAAAACTCTATAAATAACATTTTACAAATAATTGGTAAATATATTATAATATTATCTCTAATTTGAATACTTTTTACCATCCTAATTTTGTCCCTCATCACTTTAAATACATTAGATATTAATTTGATTAAAATAATATTATTTATTATTTATATAACTTTAAAATTATTAATTATTAAATATATAATAAACAATTATATTTTTATAAAAGATATACAAAAAATTAGTATTAATACACAAAATATAATTATATAATTAATATTTTTAGTAATTATATATCTTTTTTATAAATTTGTTATAATTACCCTACTAAATTTTTTTTTTGTATTGTTATTCAATTATATATTTATTAAAATGGATATTTTCTTATTAATTATGTTTAAAACAAATCCTATTATATTAACTTTTATACTATAAAAGAATCTTATAAAAAACAACCATTCCTAATTCATAAAATTATTTTTTAAAATTTTATTAAATATTATTATTTTTACTTCTAAAAAATTTGATTTTTTTAAAAACCCAAATTCCAATTATATTATAATCTAAATTTTTATAAAAAATATATCTTATAATAAGCAGTATATATTAAAAATTAATATATTTTTTAAATTAAAAAAAATATTATTTTATTAAAAAAATAAACCTATTTTTATTATCTTATTTAACTAATTATTTAAAATAAATTTAAGTAATACTTTTATAAAAAATATCCTAAAAACAAATAATTTATCAATAATCTTTTTTAAAAAACCCTAAATTATCTATTTGTTATTTCTTCTTATAATTATAGATATAATAAAATTTATAAATCATATATTAACAAATTTAATAACAAATAATATTTTAATTTATAAAATAATTATAATAATAATAAATTTTTTATAAAAATTTAAATTAAATCAATTTTAGGAATAAATATTATTTAAATAATCTAATTTTTATATTATTAATTAAGGATTAATTTGAATTTTTATACTTATTTTAAAAAATCATTTTATTATTTTAATAAATATTAATAGAAATTCTGTTAATGTTCTCATTAATAGTAGAATAAAAATATGTTATATCAACTCCCAAATAATTAAATAATTTAATTTATTAAAAATTTTCAAAACTAACTTTATTTATGTTACAATTTTTAATTAATTTTTTTTAAAAATAGTTATTTATAAAATTATTTTTTTATTTTTTATTAATAGATATTTTAAAATTATTTTTATAGATATTTTTGATTTTATATATGATTTAATCTTCAAATATAATTAGTTATATAAATATAATCTAAATATTAATTAGAAATAATAAATTTTTGAATTTTTTTAATATAATTATTAATAATTTTAAAAAAAAATATAATTTATTAAGTTAAAAATAAAACAAAAAATTTATTTATATTTTATTTAATAAATATCACAAAAAAAATTAAAAAATTGATTTAAAAATAAACCCTATTTCATTAAAACTATCCTCCTTAAGGTTAAAGAATTAATTTAAATTTATACAAAAAAAATATTTAAATAAATTAATAAATTAATTTAATAAATATTTAAATTTTTTAAAGAAAATAAATTATTATTTAAAATTAATTAATTTATATATATTATTTTTTTAAAAAAAAGAATATAACCAAAATTTCTACCTATTTATATTTATATAAAAAAAAAAATAATTATTTTTTAAAAATATATTAAAAATTTTTTTAAGAATAAATACATATGATGTTCCAATTTATTAATTAAACACCCTATTTTATTTATATTAAAACCAAACAAAAAATTTTAAATTTATATAAATTATAAAAATTTTAATATTATTATTATTAAAAATATTGGTCTTTTACTTTTTATTAATAAATTATTCAATTAATTTAAAAAAATTAAATATTTTATCAAATTTAATATTATTAATGTTTATTATAATATTTAAATTAATTTTGAAAAAGAATAAAAAACTATTTTTTAATATTATTATAAATTTTTTAAATATATAATTATATTTTTTAGTTTAATCAATACTTTAACCTTTTTTTAAATATTTATAAACCATATTTTATATAATTATATCAATAAAATTTATATTATTTATTTAAATAATATTTTTATTTATAATAAGATTAAAAAAAAATATTATAAATATGTTAATTTAATTTTAAAAATATTTAATAAATAAAATTTATAAATCACCTTAAAAAAATCTTAATTTAATATATTAAAAATTAAATTTTTAAAAATCATAATTATATTTAATAAAATTAAAATAGATTTAAAAAAATTTAAACTATTTAAAATTAACTTAAATTTAAAAATATCACCAATATACAATTATTTTTAAAACTCTATAATTATTATTGATAATTTATTAAAAAATATAATTTCATATCTATTATTTTTACCAAATTTATAAAAAAAGATATTAAATTTGAAATAATATTTTTGTATTTATTTTCTAATTTTATAATTTAATTCTATTTACTAAAATTAAAACCAATATTTTTATTACAATTTTAAAAGTTTATCTACTCCAATTACACTCAAATAATAAATAATACCCAATTATTTACATTTTTTATAAATTTAATATTATATAATTTTAATATCTTATTTATAATAAAAAATTTATAATTATTATAAAAGTATATAAAAAATAATATATTTATTTTTAAATTAAAAAATCTTTTATCATTTTATTTAATTATAAAAATTTTATTTATTTTATAACTACTAAAAAATTTAATTAATAATAAATTTAATAATAAAAAATTTTTAATAAATATAATATAAAAATTATTTATTTTAAAAAAAAAAAGAAAATATTTTAGTTAATATTATCAATTATTAATTAAATCTAATAAAAAATATTAAATTAAATAAAAAAATTATTTTTAAAAAAAAATAAAATTATATTATTATTAATAAAATTTTTAATTTTATTAAACATTTTTTTGAAAATTTTTTTTATAAAAGATTTTTTAAAATTTATAAAAATAATTTTATTTCCAAAAAAATTTTAAAAAATTTAATAAATTTATTAAAATATTTTAAAATTTAAAATAAAATTATTTTATTTAAAAATATTTTTTATATTTTAATAAAAAAATTATAAACAAAAATCATTTTCTAATATTATAATATCTTAATATATAGTTATCTAAAAATTAATTATATACAAAAATTAATTATTAAAACTTATTTTTAATTTAAAATATATAAATATATTAAAAAATATATTAAAATATGTAATATATATTGTAAAAATAAATCTAATTAATATAAATTTTATAAAATATTATAATTTTATGATATTCCTAATATACTTTTTAAAATCATTACTTATAATTTTATTTAAAAATTATCACTAGTATACAACCTTTTAATTAATATATTATATAATAAAATTCTGATCATAATTAACAAATTGATTAAAATAACTATTTTTATATCTTAGAATAACTAATAAAGATTTAAAAAATTCTAATAAATTTATAATTAATATATTTTTAGTAAATATAATATATAAATAAAGTATATTTTTGATTAAAACCCCCTCTTTACCAATAAATTCTAACAATTATTAATAAATTAAATTAATATTAAATTTAATATTATTATTAAAAGATATATTTAAATTAATAAAGTTTTAAAATAATTTATTTAAATTTTAAAAATTTATTTTAAAATAATTTATTTAAATTTTAAAAATTTATTTTAAAATAATTTATTTAAATTTTAAAAATTTATTTTAAAAATTTTTTAAATTTTATATAAATTAATTAAATTAATCTACTTTTAATAGTAAAATTTATATATAATATCTTTCTATATTTTATTATAAAATATATATTTTATAAATTTTTAAGAAAATAAATATTAAAAGTATTTTTATTATTTTTTCAATTTAAAAAAATTATATTTAAAATAGAAAGATATATAAAATTTATAAAAAATTTTTATAATAATTTTAAAAAAAACTTTTAATTTTTTCAAAAATGTAAGTAATCGTATCTAGACTAGTCGAGATATCAAGGTAATACATAAATGTCACAAGGTAAGATGAGGTACTAATATATATATAAATTGATATTTAAATTGTTGTTTGGTTTTTAAATATATGATAGTGAATATAACAATTTAAATAAAAATTAATAAAGGAAATAATAAAATGAATTGGATAGGAGATAAGTTTGTAAATTGGATATTTAAACATAAAATGTTGAATTGGATAGGAGATAAATTTATAAACTGAATATTTAAATATAGAGTGTTAAACTGGATAGGAGATAAATCTGTGAATTGGATATTTGGGTATAGAATATTAAATTAAATAAAAAATAAATCTAAACTAGATATTTGGATATACAGAATGTTGAACTAGATATAAATTATTTTTTAATAATTTGAAAGTTTATATAAAACAAAAATTTAAATAGGCCTTTTACCACACATACTAAAATAATAATAATAATATAATTTCACAAATTATAAAGTTTAAATTTAAATACTTTCTTATTCTGGATTTATAATTTATATTATATTGTATGGTTTTTCTTCCAATTATAATATTATTTGGATATTTTTTATAATTATTTTGAAAGTTTTTTTAACTAATTAAATTTTTATTTAAAGTTTATTATATTAAAAGAATTTTATTATATAATTTTTTTTTTTAGTATTAATATTTTATTAATGCTTTAATTTAATATTTAGAATTTTAATGGATTTTTTGTTATAGCAATATCTTTTATTAATCTTAGGTAGTATAAATTTTTAATAATTATTTTTATATAAAATATTTATAAAAAATAATTTTTTTAAATCTTTTATACTTAAATTTTCTTTTAATATTTTAAATTTTGGATTTTTGAATTCCAATTTTTCTAATTTTAATAGATTTTGGTTCTAATTGTATAAAGTTAAAACCTCTTAATCTTTTTTGGAGGTGTTGGTTTTTAGGTTGATTTCTTGGTTTGATTAAAAGGTGTTGTTTAAAGTTATAATTTTATTAAATAGTTGATTTATTATGTAAATAAATTTTTTGTTGTTAATATTCTTAGGTTATTTTATTTTTGGGATTATAGAGGGTATTTTTGTTAAAATATTTTATTTAGCTTTAACCAATTTAATTTATAGTTGTAGGATTTTATAATATAAATTAACATATTTAAATTCTGATATTTAAATATTAAAAAAATTTAATATAGGAAAAATATCTTAAATAATATTAAAATATTGGAAGATTTTGATTGGTTTATTTAATTCTTTAAATTAATATGGAAATAAAATTACAAAATTTACTATATCAAATAAAAAAATTGGGTCAGTTAGGATGGGATTTATAAAATTTGTTAAATAATTCTTGAGTATGGGTAATATTGGATGTGGGTTATTAAGTAAGTTTATTTTAGCCCTTTTATTAAAGAAGATATTGAAGTTTGCAATAGTGGATTTTTAAGTTTAGGATTTTTTTAATTTTATATTTTTTTTTGTTATTAATAATGATTGATGGAGGTCTTTCTTCATAATTCTGATTAAAAAATACATTATCTGGTGTTAGATAAAACAAATTAGTATAAAAAATAAAATAAATTTTTATTAAGAGAGAAAATTTTAGTTTATATACTCATTTTCTTACAAATTTAAAGATTTGAAATAATCTTTTTATTTTATTGGATAGTTTTGGACAGGAATGTATTATCTTAATATTGCATATGTTTAACCAAACATAGTCTCCTTCCTTATATTTAGATACAAATCATCTTCATTTATTTGCTTATTCCTACTAAATTTACATAACATAATTAATTTCTATCTAAAAAATTTCTTATAATTCTAATATTTATTAAATAAATTTTATAATTTCTAGATTTTTAGCAAATCTTCTCAATCCCTAAAATTCAAATATAACTAAATTCCATTTATAATTCATAATAAACAAAAAGATTTCAATAATATCTAATACCTTATTATTATAAGTATATTTAGCTAAAAATAGCCATTTAACCCAGTTATCTTGTTAATAATTAATATAAACTCTAAAATATTATTCTATAATAACATTAATATATTTTATCTATCTATTAATTTAAAAATAATATACAATACTAAATCAATAATAAATCTTTAACCAACTATTAACTTTATTTTAAAACTCATCTAAAATTTTTTTTTTTTTTGTTTGATATAACTTCTTTAAACAATTTATAAAATTTCCAGATATTTTTTAAAAATATCCCAGTTAATTCCCTAACAATAAATTTTTTAAAAGTAAAAATCAAATATACCATCTTAGAAAACCTATTTATAATAATAAAAATCGCATTATATCCATTTACCTCTAATAATCCAATAATCAAATTAAAAAAAATACTTTACCAATTACTTTTTACAATCTATAATAATTATAACAAATCTTAAAATACATTTCTAAAAATTTTAATATATTTATAAATATAATAATTATCTATATATTGGTTAATATTTTTTTGTAAATTTATTTATATATACTATCTTTAAATTAATTTTAATATTTTTACTTTTTTTAAGTGTTCTATTATGGGGTGGTTATAATATTATTTTAGGATTTCTTTATGAATTTTCTTATTATTGAATATTATTTTTTTTTTATTATAGTATAATTTCCCTTATTATTCTTCCATCTCTAATATTTTAATTTTGAAATATTATTTATCCCCTCTTTTAAAAACTTTAATAATATCTTATATATATAAGTCCTTAAATATTATTATAATTTATTTTTTTTATATTATTATAGCATTAATTTATTAGATTTTTTCAAATAAAATAAATATTTTAATTCAATTTTTAATATATTTATCCCCCTCTTTCTAAAAAAGGTCTTTTGATCTTCTAATTAATACATCAACCTTAATATTTATTTTTCCAAAAATAAAAAATATTTTAAAGTTAAATTGAAAAAAGAATTTTATTTATCTCATTTATTTTTACCTTAAATACTATTTGATTATAAAATATTCTAAATTTTTATAATTTATAAAAATATATACTTAAATATAGATGTTTATTAAATATCTTTCCTAATCTTTAAATATCTAAATAATTAATAATAATTTTTTATTATAAATATCATAATTATATTTTGTAAATATCATTTTTTTTAATTAATAAGTTATTAAATATTAAAGTCCATTATTATATTTCTAAAAAAAAATTATAATATAGATAAAGTCTAAAATATTTATTTCTATACATATCTCTAGCTTAAAATTCCAATATTTTAAAATAAATTTCATTATAAATACTTACTAGAGTACCAAAAAGGCTTATTTTTCCTTACTTCCCCAATAAAATATCCAATTTTTTTTAATTAAATTGTAAAAAAATTTGATTATTTTTACGTAATCTTTAATAAATTGTTAATAAAAGTTTGCAAATTTTAAAAAAGATTATATTTTCTTAATAATTTTAAATTCTTTTTTTGGTTTTTTTTAATTGAATATATTTTAAATTTTAATTAAATCTATTTTAATATTATTATTTTCTATAATATAATTTAAAAATTTGGTTTTTTTAGTAAAAAATTTATATTTAAAAAATTTTATATAAAATCTTATTTTTATTAGGGTTTTTAAAATTTTTCAAATATGTTAAATGTATTTTTTTCTTAAATTATTATAAATATAAATATCATTGAAATAAATTATATAAAATTTATTTAAAAAAAATTATAAAATTTTATTAATATAGGTTTAGAAAATAGTTAATATATTAATTAATTTGAAATGTATAATTTAAAATTTAAAGTAATCATATTTAATTTAAAAAACTATTTTCTTTTTGTTTTTTTTTATTATTCTAATTTGGTTATATATTTTATAAATATTTAATTAAATGAAATATTTGGTTTTTCTAAATCTATCAAGAATTTCATTAATATATAACAAAGGATATCAATTCTTAATAATAATAACATTTAGTTTTTTTTAATTTATATAAAATCGTAATATTCTATTTTTTTTAAAAACAAAAAGTATAAACACTCTTTATAAATTATTAAATTTTTAAATAAATTTTTTAATTATATTTTCTTTAATCTAAAATTTAAAAACTTTAAAATATTTTTTACTTATTAATTATAAAAATTTTTAAATTAGTTTAATATCTTATAATATAAAAATTTTTATATCTTTTTTTTTTTGGGATAATAATATATTTTTTTTCTTTTTTGAAAACACTTTTATCAAATTTTAAAATTCTTTAAACAATATAATAAATTTTTTAATATTAATTTTATTGTTAATATAAGTGACCTGTTTCCATTTTCTTCCCAAACTATAAATAGCATAAATAAACCCTTATTTTATAATTCTTTTAAAAACTTCAGCATTAACAATTGTAATTTTAGATAAACATTTTAGGTATACTTGATTTTTCCCCCAATCAATATGGATATTATATTTCTTGTGCCATAATTTTCCTAAGTTGAAAAATTTAATAATATTGATAATATCAGCATTAATAATTTCTTTATAATCCTAAATTTTCATTTTAAACTAAATCATTTTCTTAACTGATTTTTTATTCTTATTGAAATATTCTATAAATTTAGGGGTTTTTTTAGGATAGAATAGAAAATCATTCTTAATTACAAATTTACGATTTATATGTATTCTTATATTACCATTATCTAAATAGGTAAGGGTTTTGACAAATTTCTGAAGGTGAGGGTATAGGGTAACAAAAATTTCAATATATAATTTAAATAAGGTTTTAAATTCTTTAAAATTTAAATAGGAAAATGGATTCTAAAATATAAAAAAAATTTATAGTATTTTTCAGGACTAAATACTCCTCGAAATAACAAATGGGAACCTGCTTTTCTGTATATTATAGAACATGATTAGGCATTTCTTTTTTTTGCTTTTTCTTTGGTATTTTTTTATTATTAATATTTTAAAACAAATACTATTTTGTTTTGGATGTTCTTATAACTAAGTTTTCAAATATTTTGGTTGTGAGTTAGATAGTGGTTGTAGGAAACTTGTTTTGTAAATTTTCCAAAAAATTTTAGGGCCTGCTTATTTAAATAATTATTAATAAAATATCTATTTTTAACACAATATAAACAAAATTTTTAAACACAACATCTATCTTTTTCTTTTTAAATTAATTATTTTTGAATATTACCAATAGATTGGTTCATAAATTTTAAACCAAAATAATTATTATCTTACATTTGTGGTGGGGGGTTGGTGGGATTGAAGTGGTTGGGTAATCTTTGGGGTGTCTATGGCAATACTTGTTTTTGGAATAAACCAGTATTAGCCTAATATTTAAACTTTTTCTTTATATCTAAAATTCACCAATTATTATCAAGTTTCTAATAAAAAATTACAAATTCGTCAAACTTTGAGGGTAAAATATTTTGTGTGATCAAAAATTTTTTAATTTTGATACATAATTTATTTCATAAATAAGTAATCTATGCAACATCATCATAATTTAGATATCCCATCAGATATCTAAATTTTATAAAGTAAATAGAAAAGGGTTTATTAGCCTATCTAAAATTTCATAATTCTTGTTTTATAATACCAGCAAAATCAAAATCTCCAAAGGTTTTTTCAAACTATATTATAAATTCTCCATACAAGGCCCATAACCATTTCTTTTCATCAATATTATATTTATTAAAAAAAAGTTCTGCAAAATTTTTTTTTAACAAATTGATAATATAAAAGATTTTTATTACTAATTCTTGAAATTTAACTTATTCTTTTTCATATTTATTATTTAATTAAGTGAGGAAATTTTGAAGCTTATAAAATTTTATGCCATCAAAAGGATCAAAATCTGGAAATTTGAAAATAAAAGTAGAAGTAAAAATAATAATTATTTTTAAATTATTCTTAAAATACTCAAAGACAACCATAATAATTATAATTTATTTTTCAAAAAATCCTAAAAAGTTAATAGCAAAAATAGACATTTAAATATTAAATTAATAAAATTACAAAACAACAAAGTGTAAGTAATTATATTTAGATTAGTTGAGATATTAAGGTAATATACAAATGTTACAAAGTAAGATAAGGTATTAATATATATACAGATTGATACTTAAATTGTTGCTTAATTTCTAAATACATAACAGCAAACATAACAATTTAAATAAAAATTAACAAAAAAAATAACAAAATAAACTAAACAAGAGATAAATCTATAAACTAAATATTTAAACATAAAATATTAAACTAAACAAAAGATAAATCTGTAAACTAAACATTCAAACATAAAATATTAAACTGGACAGAAGATAAATCTATAAACTAAACATTCAAACATAAAATATTAAATTGGATAGGAGATAAGTCTGAATTGGATATTCGGATATATAGAATGTTGAACTGGATATAAATTATTTCTCAGTAGTTTGGAAGTCTATATAAAACAAAAACCTAAACAGGCCTTTTGTTGCACATATTAAAATAATAATAATAATATAGTTTTGCAAGTTGTAAGGTCTAAATCTGGATACTTCCTTATTCTGGATCTGCAATTTGTGTTGCGTCATGTGGTTTTTCTTCCAACTATAGTATTGCTTGGATATTTCCTATGGTCATTCTGAGGGCTCCTCCGGCCGACTGGATTTCTGCTTGGAGTTCATTATGCTGGGAGAGCTTTGTTACAAAAAACAAATATTATATTATTATAATTAAAATTAAAAAAAAGTTTTTTTATTAAAAAAAAAAGATAAAGTATATTTATTTATATAAAATTTAAAAATATGCTATTTAAATAAAAAACTTAATTATTAGAAATTTGGTTTTTATACTATTAAAAAACAATTTAGAAAATATTAATATAAATTAGATATATTTAGACTAATTAGAATTTATAAAATTTTTCATATATCAATTTTAAAATTTATTTTATTTAAATTATAAAAAAACTTTAAAAATAAAGAAATTAAATATAATAATTTTATTAAATATAATATTAATTAAATCTTTAATAAACCCAACAAAAAAAATAAATATTTTATAAAATAATCTCTATTTTATGGCCCAGAAAATAACTTATAATAATTAAAAAACAATATATTATTTGATTTTATTCAAAATTATTTTAAAAATTCTTAGATACTTGCTAAACAAGGTATAATAAAATTTAAAAAAAAAAAAAAACAAAAAAAATTATAAAAATAATAAAAAATAAAAATATATATTTGATTTATTTATAAAAATCAATCAACAAACTCTCCCAATATATCAAAATTTATTAATTTAAAAATTACCTCATTTGTAATTTTTAAGTTTTTTAATAAAATATTATTTAATTAGTTTAAAACTTTATCCATAAAATAATTTATTAGTTTGTAAATAAAATTTTTTATTTACATATCTTTTTTTTCTTTATAAAAATTATTTTTTTTAATATCTATTTGTAATTATTTATTTTTATAAATTATATTTTTTTAATATTTCAAAATAATTAATTCCATTTTTTTTTTTTTTAATAAATAACCTTTATTTAAAATTAAATAATTTTTATTAAAAACTTTATTAACTATTTTTTTATTTTTAAAAATTTTTTTATCTTTTAGTAATAAATAGTGTTAATTCAATTTATTATTTAAAAAAAATTAATATTATCTTAAGAAAATCTAAAAAAAAAAAAACTTATACAGAATTATTGTGTAATAATTCTTATCTTATTTAATATATATCTAACACCATTTTAATACCCAACCAAAGAAATTTATTATTATTAAACATTTATAAGAATTTTTGGTATAATAATTATAAAAAATTATCATTTTTTTAAAATTATTGATAAAATTTTCCAACAATTTTCAAATATAATTATTAAATGATTTCTTACCAGCCAAATTTAATTTATATTATTTATTAATTTTATTTAAATTTATTATAAAAATATATTAATTACTTACAAAAATATTTAATAATTTAAATTTAAAATTTCAAAAATTTTTTTAATTTTTATATTTTATATTATTATTATTTATTTATTTATATATAGAAGTTTAAATTTTATATAGGAATTAAATTTATGTAAAAAAATATCTACATAAAACTACCCTTTTTATAGATTTTTATTCTATATTAATAAAATAATTTTATATAAAAATAAAGATTACATTAAATTTTGTTTTATATAGAATATATTATTTATACAAATTAAAAACTTATATAATCTTTATATTTACATAAGACTACCTTTTAAAAAAAAGAGATAATATCATAACCTCCCTATATTAAATATAACTTGGTATAATAAATATCTTAATTTGAATTTTATTTACTACTTCTTTAACTTTATATGATAAATATAAAAAAAAATATATTTAATTATGGACTATGTTTAAAAAAGCATTTACAAATTTATATGTAAATATTTATTTTATTAATTTTATCTTAGAGTACAAAAACATATATTTTAGTATAATATATTTTAATTAGGTTACCTAATTTGATTAAATTATATATGCTAATAAACAAATATATTTATTAGATCCTATTAACCTATTCTCTTTTAATAAAAAATTTAGATTATATTAATATATTATTTTACTTTATATATAACTTTATTATGTATATAAGGATTTTTGAGTAATGATAGTTTTTAATTTATTTTAAAATTTTATTAATTAATTTATTTAATTATTTATCTAATATATTTAAGTATTTAGAAATATTTTTATTTTTATATATTATTATATTTCTATACCACCTATTTATTTATTTGTGAATATATATACTTCCCTTTTAAAATTTAAGCAATTAAATAAAAAAAACAGCTTAATAGAATGAACTAATTGTTTTAGAAAATTTTACTAGGAAGACCTGGAACAGGTGTAACAATTTATAAATAATTATTTTTTTAATATTTTTATACTTAAATTTTTTTTTTAATATTTTAAATTTTGGATTTTTGGGTTTTGATTTTTCTGATTTTAATAAATTTTAATTCTGGTTATATAAAGTTAAATCCTTTTGGTTTTTTATAAAAAATTTAATTTTTAAATTGACTTCTTATTTTAATTAAAAAATATTATTTAGAATTATGATTTTATTAAATAATTGATTTATTATACATATAAATTTTTCATTGCTAATATTCTTAGATTATTTTTTTTTAAAATCATAAAAAATATTTTTATTAGGGTGTTTTATTTAATTTTAATTAATTTAATTTGTAATTATAGGATTTTATAATATAAACTAATATATCTAAATTTTAATATTTAAATATTAAAAAAATCTAATATAAAAAATATTTTTTAAATAATATTAAAATATCAAAAAGTTTTAATTAATTTATTTAGATTTTTAAAATTATATAAAAATAAAATTATAAAATTTGTTATATTAAATAAAAAAATTAAATTAATTAGAATAAAATTTATAAAATTTATTAAATAATTTTTAAATATAGATGATATTAAATATAGATTATTAAATAAGTTTGTTTTAATTTTTTTATTAAATAAAATATTAAAATTTATAATAATAAATTTCTAAATCTAAGATTTTTTTAATTTTATATTTTTTTTTCATTATTAACAATAATTAATAAAAATCTTTTTTTATAATTTTAATTAAAGAATATATTTTCTAATATTAAATAAAATAAATTAATATAAAACATAAAATAAATTTTTATTAAAAAAAGAAATTTCAATTTATATATTTATTTTTTTATGGATTTAAAAATTTAAAATAAATTTTTTATTTTATTAAATAATTTTGGATAGGGGTATATTATTTTAATATTTTATATATTTAATTAAATATAATTTTTTTTTATATTTAAATACAAATTATTTTTATTTATTTATTTATTTTTATTAAATTTATATAATATAATTAATTTTTATTTTAAAAGTATTTTATAATTTTTCTATTTATTATATAAAGTTTTTAATTTATTTATTTTTAGTAAATTATTAAAATCTTTAAAATTTAAAAATATTTGAATTTTATTTATGATTTGTAACAAAAAAAAAAAAATTTATAATATTTAATACTTTATTATTATATAAATATTTAATTAAAAATAATTAAATAATTTAATTATTTTATTAATAATTAATATAAGTTTTAAAATATTATTTAATAATACTATTAATTTATTTTATTTATTTATTAATTTATAAATATTATATTACATTAGATTAATAATAAAATTTTAATTAAATATTAACTTTATTTTAAAATTTATGAAAAAAATTTTTATTTTTATTTAATATAATTTTTTTAGGTAATTTATATAATTTTTAAATATTTTGAAAAAATATTTTAGTTAGACTTTTAATATTAAATTTTTTAATTGTTAAAGATAAATAAATTATTTTAAAAAGTTAATTTATTATAATAAGGATTATATTGTAATTATTATTTTTGGATAATTTAGTAATCAAATTAAATAATATATTTTATTAATTTTTTTTAATGATTTATAATAATTATAGTAAATTTTAAGAAATATTTTTTAATATTTTAATTTATTTATATATATAATAATTATTTATATATTTATTAATATTTTTTTTAATTTTTTTTTAAATATATTATTTTTAAATAAGTTTAAATATTTTAGTTTTTTTTAAATATTTTATTATAGAATAATTATAATATTATTATAAAATTTTTTTAAAATTTTCTTATTATTTAATATAATTTTATAATTATTATAATAAAATTCTTTTTTTTATTTTTCTATTTCTAATATTTTTATTTTTGGATGTTGTTTATCATCTTTTCTTAGAGTTTTTAAGATGTTTTGGATATATGAATTATTTAAAATTATAATTTATTATTTTTTTTGTATTATTATAATATTAATTTATTAGATTTTTTTAGATAAAATAAATATTTTAATTCAATTTTTAATATATTCATTTTTTTTTTTAAAAAAAAAAAAATCCTTTGATTTTTTAATTAATATATTAGTTTTAATATTAATTTTTTTAAAAATACAAAATATTTTAAAATTAAATTAAAAAAAANATATTTTAATTCAATTTTTAATATATTCATTTTTTTTTTTAAAAAAAAAAAAATCCTTTGATTTTTTAATTAATATATTAGTTTTAATATTAATTTTTTTAAAAATACAAAATATTTTAAAATTAAATTAAAAAAAATATTTTATTTATTTTTATTTAAAATATTATTTAATTATAAAATATTTTAAATTTTTATAATCTATAAAAATATATACTTAAATATAAACATTTATTAAATATTTATTTTAATTTTTAAATACTTAAATAATTAATAATAACTTTTTATTATAAATATTGTAATTATATTTTATAAAAATCATTTTTTTTGATTAATAAATTACAAAATATTAAAATTTATTATTATATTTTTAAAAAAAAATTATAGTGTAAATAAAATCTAAAATATTTATTTTTATTTATATTTTTAATTTAAAATCCTAATATTTTAAAATAAATTTTATAATAAATATTTATTAAAATATTTTAAAAATTTTTTTTTTTTTATTTTCCCAATAAAAAAATTTTTTTTTTTTTAATTAAATTATAAAAAAATTTTACTATCTTTACATAATTTTTAATAAATCATTAATAAAAATTCATAAATTTTAAAAAAAATTATACTTTTTTAACAACCCCAAACTCCTCTTTTAATTTTTTTTAATTAAATATATTTCAAATTTTAGTTAAATTTATTCTAATATTATTATTTTTTATAATATAGTTTAAAAATTTAATTTTTTTAATAAAAAATTTATATTTTAAAAATTTAATATAAAAATTTACTTTTATTAAAATTTTTAAAATTTTTCTAATATACTAAATCTATTTTTTTTTTTAAATTATTATAAATATAGATACTATTAAAATAAATTATATAAAATTTATTTAAAAAAAATCATAAAACTTTATTAATATAAATTTAAAAAACAATTAATATATTAATTAATTTAAAATATACTATTTAAAATTTAAAATAATTATATCTAATTTAGAAATTTTTATTTTTTTTATTTTTTTCAATTATTTTAATATAATTATATATTTTATAAATATTTAATTAAATAAAATATTTGATTTTCTAAATTTATTAAAAATTTTATTAATATATAGTAAAAAATATCAATTTTTGATAATAATAATATTTAATTTTTTTTAATTTATGTAAAATTATAATATCTTATTTTTTTTTAGTATAAAAAATATAAATATTTTTTATAAATTATTAAATTTTTAAATAAATTTTTTAATTATATTTTTTTTAATTTATAAAGATTTTAAAATATTTTTTATTTATTAATTGCAGNTTAAATTTTTAAATAAATTTTTTAATTATATTTTTTTTAATTTATAAAGATTTTAAAATATTTTTTATTTATTAATTGCAGGGGTTTCTAAATTAATTTAATATTTTATAAAATAAAAATTTTTATATATTTTTTTTTTTATAATAATAATATATTATTTTTTTTTTAAAAAAAATGTTTTTGTTAAATTTTAGAATTTTATAAATAATTTAATAAGTTTTTTAATATTAATCTTATTATTAATATAAGTAATTTATTTTTATTTTTTTTTTAAATTATAAATAATAAAAATAAATTTTTATTTTATAATTTTTTTAAAAGTTTTGGTATTAATAAGTATAATTTTAAGTATATATTTTAAATATATTTAATTTTTTTTCTAATTAATATAAATATTATATTTTTTATACCATAGTTTTCCCAAATTTAAAAATTTTATAATATTGATAATATTAGTATTAATAATTTCTTCATAATTTTAAATTTTCATTTTAAATTAAATTATTTTTTTAATTGATTTTTTATTTTTATTAAAATATTTTATGAATTTAAAATTTTTTTTTAAAATATAATAAAAAATTATTTTTAATTATAAATTTATAATTTATATATATTCCTATATTATCATTATTTAAATATACAAAAATATTAATAAATTTTTAAAAATAAAAATATAAAATAATAAAATTTTAATATATAATTTAAACAAAATTTCAAATTTTTTAAATTTTAAACAAAAAATTAATTTTATAATATAAAAAAAATTCATAATATTTTTTAAAATAAAATTTTTTTTAAAATAACAAATGAAAATCTATTTTTCTATATATTATAAAATATGATTAGATATTTTTTTTTTTTGTTTTTTCTTTAACATTTTTTTATTATTAATATTTTAAAATAAATATTATTTTATTTTAAACATTATTATAAATAAATTTTCAAATATTTTAATTATAAATTAAACAAAAATTATATAAAATTTATCTTATAAACCTTCCAAAAAATTTTTAATTATTTTTTTTAAAATAATTATTAATAAAATAATTTTTTTTTTTATAGTATATATAAAAATTTTAAATTCATCATTTATTTTTTTTTTTTTAAATTAAATATTTCTAAATATTACCTATAAATTAATTTATAAATTTTAATCTAAAATAATTATTTTTTTAAATTTATAATAAAAGATTAATAAAATTAAAACAATTAGATAATTTCATAATATTTAAAATAATTATTATTTTCGGAATAAGTCTATATTAGTCTAATATCTAATTTTTTTTTTTTTAATATTTAAAATTCACTAATTATTATTAAATTTTTAATAAAAAATTATAAAATTATTAAAGTTTTTTAAAAAAATATTATAAATAATAAGAAATTCTTCTATTTTAATATATAATTTATATTATAAATAAATTATTTAAACAATATTATTATAATTTAATTATTTTATAAAACATCTAAATTCTATAAAATACAAAAAAAAAAAATTTATTGATTTATTTAAGATTTCTTAATTTTTATTTTATTATTTTAATAAAATTTAAGTCTTTAAAAACTTTTTCAAATTATATAATAAATTTGGTATAAATATCCCAAATCTATTTTTTTTTTATTAACATTATATTTATTAAAAATCAATTCAGTTAAAATTTTTTTAAACAAACTAATAATATATATAATTTTTTTTTTAAATATAGTAAACTTAATAAATTCTCTTTTATACTTATTATTAAATTAAATTAAAAAATTTCGAAGTTCATATAACTTAATTCTATTAAATAAATCACAATCTAAAAACTTAATACTAAGAAATACAATAAATATAATTATAAACATACTAATTTTAAAATGCTTAAAGACAATTATAATAACCCTAATCTAATTGATTATAAAGTTTAAGAGGATAATAATAATGATTTTTCTTTCAACAATTTTACTAAAAGTTTTAGTATTTAATAATCCTAATATTAACATTTAAATATTAAATTAATAAAATTATAAAGTAATAAAATATAAGAAATCATATATAAACTAGTTCGAAATATTAAGATAATACACAAATATTATAAGGCAAAATAAAATATTAGTATATATACAGATTAATACTTAAATTATTACTTAATTTCTAAATATATAACAACGAACATAACAGTTTAAATAAACAATTAACAAAAGAAATAACAAAATAAACTAAACAAAAAATAAATCTATAAACTAAACATTCAAATATACAGTATTAAACTAAACAAAAATTAAATCTATAAACTAAACATTCAGACATAAAATATTAAACTAGACAAAAAATAAGTTTAAACTAAACATTCAAATATACAAAATACTAAACTAAACATAAATTATTTCTTAATAATTTAAGAATCTATATAAAACAAAAACTTAAACAAACCTTTTATTGTACATACCAAAATAACACTATTAATATAATTCTATAAATTCTAAAATCTAAATTTAGATATTTTTTTATTCTAAATCTACAGTTTATATTACATCATATAATTTTTTTTCTAATTATAATATTATTTAGATATTTCCTATAATCATTCTAAAAGCTCTTCCGGCCGACTAGATTTCTGCTTGAAGTTCATTATACTGGGAGAGCTTTATTACACCATATAAAAAAAATGTGTTATTTTATATAAATTTATATATAAATTTTTATATAATATTTAAAATTATAAAAAAAATTTTATTTTATTAAATTTTATAAAATTTAAATATGTTTTAATATATATGTTTTTAATTAAAATTAATTAAAAATTTTTAAAAAATAATAAAAATTAAAAAAGTTATTAATGTTTAAAAATTAAAAAATATATTGTTTTATATATAAATTTTTATAAATATAAATAAATATTATTTAAGATTTTGTATAAATATATATATATATATAATTTTAATATATTAAATATATATAATAAATAATTAAAATTAAATTAAAATTATTAAAAAATATTAAAAATTAAAAAGATTATTATATTTTAAAATTTTAATTATTTGTATAGAAAATAATATATTTTCCTCAAATTTAAATATTAATAATTTTTTTAATTTTTATTAATTTTTAATATTTTTTTAATAATTATAATTATGTAATGGTCTACCCTGTGTAGCATAGATACTATGTATATCCGGAATGTATGTAGGCCTCTGTCTGTATAATTGATGATTGATAAATCTAAATTTTAACATATTGTATTTTCTATATATAAAGTAATACAGATTGATTTGGCTATATACTTATTATATTATCACTATACTTTAGCTTGTAATAAAGTATATAGATGGTAAATTGAATTTAAAATATAATTACTTAAATATATAAATTGGTTGGTTTTATAATATAGTTTTTTGATGTGCCATTAGAACTGAATAACTAGCTATTATAAAATAGTTATTATTTTATATAAAACATTAGTATTATTTTGTACCCTTAATAAATTATATAATTTTTTAATTAATATATGAGAAATTTAATATAAAAGAAAACTTTATTAGATTTATTAGATTTTTATATCTTAAGCCTAACAAATAATATTAAATTTAAGTAATTATTATATTTTATATATATAAACCTTAAAATTTAATAAATCTATAACAATATTAATATAAGCAGTACACCTCTTAATATAATATTAATAGACAATAAACACCAGTACAATACTATACATAATAAGGCACATTATTATGCTTTACCATATTTAGTGGTATATATAATATGAAGTTTATTTAATTATTGTATTTATGAAATTATATGGTTTTATAGCTTGTATGATATAGGTGGTATGGGTGACTTACAGAATAATTTTATAACATTTTTAGTTTAGAATTGTGGTTCTATAATTAGTGTAGTAGATTTTAAAATTATGGAGTATGTATGGGATTGAATATTTAATTGGATATTTTCTTTTTTAAGTTAATAATTANATTAATTTTTTTATTTTTTTTTTTTATATTTATAATAAAAGGTTTTTTATTTAATAATTTTTTTGTTATTATTTTTTGTTTTTTTAACATTATTATGGTTGTTGTTATTTTTAGATATAATAAATGTTATATTAGTGGTGTTGTAGGTAAAATTGGTGATAGTGGTGAAATTGTAATAACTAGTGGTGGTAATAATATTGGTTTTATGTGGTATAATGTTATTATTATATATGTTGATTGTTATATTTGTGTAATATTTTGCTAATATTGTTATGATTTATAATATGTATATATTGTGATTTTTAACATTTGTTCTGAAAAATGTGTTTTTTGTTTTAAAATAAATATTATGTATATTTGGAGTAAGTAAGATTATTTATATTTATATGTTTAAAAAGAAAATTAATTAAATTTATAAGGTTAAAATATTAGAATTATTAGAATTATTAGATTTGGTATAAATTATATAATTTGTAATTTTTCCCAATTTATTTTTGTATATAATAATCTGTAGTATTATCAGATTGTTGTTTTTAAGGTGTATAATTATATAATTGTTATACTTGTAATTTTAAACAATTTTCTTTTTTTTAGTAATGATTGTATTGTAGAAGGTAATTTCTGGGGTTTTGATAATAGTATAGGTAATTTGATTTTTTAGTTACTTTATTTTTTTATGAATTTAGATGTAGTGGATTTGGTTATGTAGTTGGTTATTATCAATATTGTATTGATTGTGGTCTTAATTGCAAGTTCTATTTTAATTATTTTTTCCATTACTTTTATTGTAGTTTTTACTTCTTTAACTATAGTGTTAGCTAGGCCCATCTCAAATCAATAAATTCTTAATATTGTTAATGTGGTATGGGCTTTGTCAGGTGTTATTAGAGATGTATTAGATTTATAAATTTTGTTTGTAAATTTAGTATGTATTTGTGTAAGAATAAATGTATAAGTAATCTTATATTTTTATACATAAACTTTAATTAATCATATGTTTTAGGTTGTAAAGCTATAATGTTATAATTAAAAATATTTTAAATTTTATTTGATTATTTTAAAATAAGTAGATTTTAATTTTGTTTTATAGTTTAGAAAGTAGAATTAATAGTATTTGTTTATTTTTTTAAAATTTTATAATTAAATTAATACAAAGAATTTATCCTTTTTATTTTAAAATAAATGTTGTATATTGTATGATGTAGAGGTTTAATAAAAATATTTATTATGAGTTTTTTCAAATTGAAGTATATAAGTTTATAAATATTTTTTTTAATTTATTTTTTATCTAGAAATATTGAATGTTGTAATGCTTAATATATTATTAATTATCATTGGTAGTGTTTATCATTATAATAAAGATATTATTTATAAAAAAAATGATAAAAAATAATAAAATTTAAATATTTAGTATGTATTATATTAATATAAATTTTAATAATTTTTATAATTATATATTTTCAATATTAATATGATTTAATATTATTATTTTAACTTCACATAAAGATTTTGTAATAAAAGTTTAAAACTTGTTTAATTATAATATTATATTGTTTGTTAATTAATATATATATTTAAAAATTAATTTACAAATTATAAATTTTAAACTATAAATTTATGCCCAATTAACATTATTATAATTTTTTAGTGATAGTGGTAGTTGTTTTTCTAAGGTATTGTTATGATTATAATGTAGAGTTTGTTGGTAGGTTTTTTTTTAAGTATTAATATGTTTAAATTATAGCCTTCCAATATTCTTTTATAGGGGTACTAAAATATTAACCTAATTTTACAATAATATAGGATAGATTTATATAATTTTTTTGTATAGTATATATTAAAAAATTTAATATATTTTTGTAAATATAAACATTTTTTTTATTTAATAATGGTTAATTGTTATTTTTTAATAATTATATGGTTGGATTTATAGAAATAGTTTTGGTTTTTTAATTTAGTATATTAAATTATTTTAAGATATTTTTATAATATTTTTTTTGATTGATTTGTAATGTTTTAATAATATAATTATATATTATTTATAAACTGAGAAAGTATTTTACTTTATTTATATTTTTAATTTTATATTTTTTTATAAGTGTAGTTTTTGCTTTTTATATTATTAATAGGTTTTTGGTAAATATAAGAAAGTTATTAATATAGGTGATGATTAATATACTATTTATAATATATAAATATTTGTTTGTAAATTTTTTTTTAATTTTAAATAGAAAGTTTTTTTTTAGTAATGTATAATTGAGGTCTTTATTCTATAAATAAGATATTTATTTTAACTTGTATAGTGATTTAAGTAGTAATAATGTTTTAATTTCGTTTAAAATTTTATAGTTTTTAGGGGTGGTTATTATAATTTTTTTTGAGATTGGTAGAGTTGTATTTAAAAATGTAGTTTTAATATTTAGTTGGTATAGTTCTAAGTTTATAATTGTAGTTAGAGTGAGTAGTGTATGTATTGTTTGTAAGTTAATTATTAAAATATAGGTTTTTGTGTAGTATATACTAAAATATTGTTTATATTTTTTTATTATAAGCTTTATTTTATGTAAAATTTTTGTTTTTGTGTGTTTATAAATGAAGATTTAGTAAATGTTTATGGGTTTTGTATTTATTAATATCTTTGTAAACTTATTCCAGATGTTATTTTTAGAAAATGAGTTAATCTTTTTTTTTATAACTTTAGATTATTATTAAGCTTTAGTTGAGAATATAATTTCCTTATAAGATTAAAATAATTTGAGATCAATAACTGTATTTTCTATTATTACAACTATAAAACTTTCAAATTTATAATTTCCATTAACCTTAAAACATAGAATTATAATTATACACAACTTGTATACCTTTTCAATCTTTTAAAATCTTAAGTTATGTTGTAAGGTAATTATTTTATCTACAATTTTTGTTATAGATGATACAATTTTTTCATTATTATTTTTAGAATTTTAAATATTAGGTTTAAGGTTATCAATATAAATTATAAAATTTGGTTATTTAAATTTTAATTTTTTTAATAAAATAGTATTGATGTATTTATTTTATTCATTATATAACTTTTTTTTATTTAATTTTTTTAAAAATATTATATTTTTAAAATCTAATAATATAAGTATTAATAAAATTATGTTGTTATATAACTTTTTCCAATACTTTTTATTAAAAAAACAAATATTAAAATCTTTTTTTGCAGATATAAAATTTTCAATAAAAATTATATCCTATATAATTAAAACAATATGTTTTGTAAGATTTTATATTTTATATTATTTTAGTGTAGTTATATATTTTAGGAAGATACCTTTCTAGGTTTTGTGTTGATTAAAAAACTTTTATTGTTACTTCTTAGAGATTGTAATGTATATTAAGTAATCAAATAAATATATATAACTATAATTAACTAGTATAAAATAAAACTATTTATATGAAAATATAAAACTAAATATTAAAAATTAGTTACTAACTGCACAAACTATCAATAAAATTTTAGACTAAAAAACCTCTAATAATCTAAATTTAATTAACATAATAACTATAAATTTCCATATTATTTTAATTATATGTTTTATAGTTTTATTTTACTCATATGTATATAAAGCAGAAATCTCCAATTCTATATTATATTTAAAACAAAATTCCTAAATTTCTATCTATAAAAATTTTCTAACATTATCCAATCATATATTTATAATTCTAAATCCTAATCCCAACTTATCCTCTATTTTAACAACAAACTGTATAAATTATATTTAATATTTATTATATTTTAAAAAAAAATATATTTACTTTATTTTAATAATTTTATTTATAATTATAAATATATATTTTACTTATTCATATAATTTATTTATAAAATCCAAATATTATTTATATAGAAATATAATTTTAAAAAAACCAATTATATTTATATAAATATATTTAAAAAAGCATAATTTCTTATTAATAATAAAACTTATATTTCAATATATAATATTCTTTTTTAAAAAATAAAATTTATAAACTAAATTATTTTATTTATTAAAAAGTACCTTTATTTTAACTCAAACTATAATTTTTATACTATTTTTTAATTAATATAACCTAGTTTTTTATATTAGTATATTAAATTATTAATTTTAAATAAAAAGATAAATAAAGGTTTTTCTATAGATATTATTGTAAGTGTCATTATAATTATTAAAATTATAATTTCAGCTAAAAAAATTCTATTTTTTGATTATTTTATTATAAATTTTTTTATATTTTTCAATAAATAAAGATTTATTTTAGGATTAAAGGAAAATTTTATTATAATAAAATTATTTTTTTTAAATATAATTTACTATAATTTGAATAGTATACTTATATTTTTTTTATTAATTTTTTAATAAAATAAAAATTTAATGCTATTTTAGGGATATAAAGTATATCTTATATAACTAGATAATAAGAGGAAATATTAATAATAACTTCTTTATATTCTTTAATAAATATTATCAAATTATTTTTTAATCTAATTTTTTGTTTATAAAAAAAAGAAATATAATTATTATTAATAAATAAGATTATATTATTATAAATTTAATCATTTGTATTTGAATCTATATATTATAAGATTGGGGAAGTAATAGCTGTTTGACATTTAATTATATTTATAATATATAAAATAAATAATTTATTTAATATTTATATAATAGTATAGATATTGATTTTAAACTTATTATTATACTTTTTAGGTTTAAGATAAAAATATTTTATAAAACATTTATTTTTTAAATAATTAGTTTTATTGTAAATTGGGTATAAATTATATTTATTTATTTAAATATTTATATCAAATTATATTAAATTTTTAAATTTAAAAAAATATATAATTTTATTTATATAATTTTTTTTATTAATATCTTATTTTACTTTTTAAGATATATTTAAATTTATTATAAATTTGTATTTTTTTTTATTTTTTTTAAATTAAAAAACTAATACAATTGTAATTGTAGGTTATGATTTTAATAAATTCTAAAGATTAAAATTTTTATTCTTAAATTTAAATAATCTTTTTTTAATATTTTTTGTATTCTTTTTTATAAATAAATTATAAAATATAAAAATTTAAAAGTTATTAAAAATCCAATTTTTATAATTTAAAAATATAATATTAATATAAAAATAAAAAATTTTTTTAATAATTATATTTAAAAATATATAAAAAACACTAAATATTATATTTATTAATATAAAATTATTAAATTTTTTTTTTACAATTAATCAATATTTTTTCTAGATATTAATAATATTTTCAAAATATTTCTATAAATTTATATAAATATTATAATTATCAATTTTTTTAAAAAAAAAATGAAAATAGATTTTTAATATATTTATAATAATATAATTATCAGGGTAAAAACAAACCTTAATAGTTTCCATTATTTATATTAATATAAAAAAAAAAAGAATAAAATAAATAACTTTACATATAAATTATTAAATATATTATTTAATAATAACCCTCACCATCTTATACTTCTTATAAAACAAAAAAACTAAATTCTCTACAACCTTATCAATTACAATAATTATAAATAAACTAATTATCAAAAAAACTACAAACTCAAAAATATCAATTGAAGATTTTATTAGATCATCACCAATAAATTTATTCAATACATAACTACACTTTAATTAAAATCTTAGAAAAAACTTTAGTTATTTATACCAAATATTATAATTATTACTATTAAACTATAATTTATACTCCAAAAAAAAAATTAATATTTTAATATAATTATAAAAATAAATTTCTAATTAATTAAATATAAAATATAATTTAAAAATAAAAAATTCTAAACTATAAAACAAAATATAAATCATTTAAATATAAAAATTTTTAATAATAAAAACTCTTCCAATAATTTAAAAATAATATTAATAATATATAACAATCTACCTTATATAGTATAGATATTATATATATCCAGAATATATATAAACCTCTGTTTATATAATTAATAATTGATAAATTTAGATCCCAACATATTATACCCTTTACATATAAAATAATACAGACTGACCCGGCTGTACGCCTATTATGTTATCACTACAAATTAAAATACTTAATAATTTAATATATTTAAATTTTATAAAATTTAATAAATTAAAATTCTTTTTATATTTTTTAAAAAAAATTTATATAATATAAAAATTTATATATAAATTTATATAAAATAATATATTTTTTTGTATAACAAAAAATATAAAAAAACACAAAAAATCAATTTTTAAAAATTAATTAAAAATTAAATATTAATTAAAATAATATAAAATTTTAATATATTTTAGAAAATACTAATTTCTTTTATATATATATTTTTTTAGATTTCTACAATTAAAAATAAAATTATAAAAAAATAAATTAGATTTAAAAAAATTTAATCCTCTTCTGCGTGTGATCCTCTTCCCGGTGCAAAACGTTATTTAATTTATAAATTTATTTTTTATTCAAATTACTTTATTATTTTTTTTATTAATTGTTTATTTAAATTATTATATTTGTTATTATATATTTAAAAATTAAGTAATAATTTAAGCATCAATTTGTATATATATTAGTATACTTACTTTGTTTTATGATATTTATGTATTATTTTGGTATCTTGATTAGTTCTTATATGATTTCTTACAATATAGTATTTTTATAATAAAGGTACGTTTTGGTATAAAACATAAGTACCCATATGAAAAAAAAATGAAAAAAAAATCACAGCTAAGTAATCAAGCTGTAGAGAATCTGAAAAATATCAAAGACATCAAAAGGGAGTGAGCGGAAGCGATTTTTTTTTTTTTTTTTTTT
>JAJTTV010000030.1:0-37151 GCA_036971225.1 Arthrobotrys sinensis
AATATTTTTTTAAAATTAAAAAAAATATTAAAATATATTCTTCTAAAAACATTTTTTATTTTAAAAAATATAAAAAAAAAAAAAAAGTATAAATTAAATTAACGTATTCTACTGTGTAGTAAAACACACCACATAATGAAACACAAAATTTTAAAATTTAAAAAATTATAATAAATTTATTTTTAATCTGAAAATTCTAAAAATTTTATATAATTTAGAAATTATTATAGAAAATAATATTTTAAATTTTTAAAACTTTTTATATATTATTTGAATTAATATTAATTTTTAAATTTTTAAATTTTATATTTTTATGAAATGTGTTATTTGTTAAATTTTAATGTTGTATTATATCACTTTTTTTTATTTAAATTATGATATGGAATTTCTATATTGTGTTTATCCTACTATCTATTTTATTATTTATTTATATAATTGTTATTTTTTGAATTATTTTCTAAATTATTTTTTGAATCATTTTCTGAATTATTCTTTGAACTATTTTCTAAATTATTTTTTGAATTATTTTTTGCATCATTTTTTCTAATATCTTTTTAAAGATAATTTTAAAAATATTTAATTTTATCATAACCTTTACCACATTTATAACCATTATTACTATTACAAAGGTGATCATGATTTTTTTTAAATTTTACATTTTTAGTATCTAATTTTATAATTTTGTTTTACTATAATTTACTAAAATCCTGATCATTCAGAATATAAATACCAGTAAACCTTAGTTTACCACATCTATTTTATAAAATTTTTTTATTTATAATACATAATTAGATATTGATTTTTTGTAAAATCATGATTTTATTTATAGTTTTTTTTATTATTTTATTTAATTAATAAATGTAATTAATAATTAATAAATTAAATAAATAGTCAATATATATAAGAATCTTATTAATAATTTTTTGAATAAATTATAAATATATTAATATTTTAATAATTATAATAGTTATAATAGTTGTGGTAATTATATTAGTTACATTGATTAAGATTTGGAATTGGGTAGTTTTATTATATTATAATTTCAATAAAACATTCTTTAAATTATATAATACTAATTTTATATTCTGTTATATTACTTTAATTAGATCTTTTAAAACAATATTCTTTTTAATTTTTATTAATAATTTGATGAATATCTACTTATTGATACCAATAATGCCATTATACAAAACATAATTAATAACATTACTATACTATTTACTATATATTGTATTAAATCTAATATTTAATAATTGTAAATAATGTATACTATACACCAATAAACACAAAACAATAATATTCTTCTAAACACAATAATTAATAAATTCTATACTAACATAATTATTATAATTATTTAATAACAGTATATACATACAATTATTAAAAATTTTAATTTTTAAATTAAATAAATATTTTAATTATTAAATACCTAAATTTCTATCTATTTATTTATTAAATAATATTATTAATATACCAATTAAATTAATAATAAATACTTTTAAAAATGATAAATAAAAAAAAGATAATATTATACACACCAATATATTCAATAATAATAACTAATTTATAATTATTAAACTATTTTATAAATTGATTTTTAAATATTATTAAAATTATTATTTTTGATGTTTAAATACTGCCCATAATAAAACCCTTTTCATTTATATTCCATAATATATTTTCCATAATATTATTTTTTAATTTAGTGTTTAAAAATAATTAATAAAATTAGTTAATAAAAACTAAATTATTAACTCTAACTCTAATATTATTTAATACATATAAATATATAAAATATAATTCTAAATATTATTTTATAAATCATTCTATTTAATAAATATTTAGGTTTTGATTTACTAATTTGATAACTATATTATGTATTATATTTATATGTAAAAAAAATTTTTAACTATACAATTATACTATCCATTGTAGTAATATTTTTTTATTTTTTAATAATATTATTAATTATAATTAATGTATTATGATCTGGTCCATTTTATCATTGATTTTTTTGGATAATATTATAAATAATATATCATAAACATATACTAATATATATATAAATAAAATATCTTTTTTATTATATATATATATTATATTTTCTATATTTTATTTATAGATCTTCTTATCATTATTCTAATAATGTAAATATTAGATAAGTTAATAATAGTTTTGGGATTGTTAAATCATGATTATAGTAATTATAATGATTATAGTGACTATAGTAATTATAATGGTTATAATAATTATAATAATTATGGTGATTATAGTAATTATAATAATTATAGTAATTATAATAATTATAGTAATTATAATAATAATAAAAGATTTGAGATTAGAATATAGTATAATACTAAAATTTAACAAACAACACATCTTATAAAAACATAAAATTTTAAAATTTAAAAATTAATATTAATTTAAATAATGTATAAAAAGTTTTAAAAATTTAAAATATTATTTTTTATAATAATTTTTAGATTATATAAAATTTTTAGAATTTTTGGATTAGAAATAAATTTATTATAATTTTTTGAAATTTAAAATTTTGTGTTTCATTATGCGGTGTGTTTCACTACACGGTAGAATACGTTAATTAATAATTTTTTATAATTTAATTAAAATTTTTTATAAAAAAAAAAATTTTAAAAAAATTCTTATATTTAAAAACTCATATAATTAAAACAATTTACATTTCAAATTAAATAAAATTTTAAAATTTAAAAATTATTTAAAAATTATTTAATAGTTTTATATAAAAAAAAAGTTATACTTAAAAAAATAATTTTTTTTTAAAAAAAAATAAATATTTATAAAAATAGATTTAATATTTTTAAAATATAAATATATAAAAATATAATAAATTTTTTAAAAAAAAATAAAAACTAATAAAAATTTATTTTATAAAATTAAATTAATAATAAAAGAATATAAATAAAAATATGAAATATATTATACTTAAATTTATATCTCAATAATAAATTTATAAATAATTAAAATATTACTAATTTTAATAATAAATATGGATTTTTATATATATTAAATAGATATAAAAATGGCTTTTTTTAATATTATTTTATTTTTAGAAAAGAGGATATAACGATTTCCACCGGGAAGTGAAACACACCAGAAAATGGAACACAAAATTTTGAATTTCAAAAAATTATTATAAATTAATTTTTAATTAAAAAAATTTGAAAAAATTTTATATTTTAAAAACCACTAAAAAAAATTATATATTAAAATTTTAAAACTTTTTATGTATTATTCAAATTAATATTAATTTTTAAACTTCAAGATTTTATAATTTTTAAAAAATATATTATTTGCCAAATCTTAATGTTATATCATATTCTGACCTCAATCCCTATTACCACCATAACCACCATTACCACTATAATCATTATTATTACCATAATTATTACCATTACCACCACCATTACTACTACTATTACCACCATAACATAATAATTCTAAAACTATTACTAATTTATTTAATATGTATACTACCAAATCAACTATATAATATTTAAGAAAAACATAAAAATAATAATTTGTGTATATAAAAAGAGAAACTTTCCATTTATATATATATTAGTATATGCACATAATGTACCACATATAATATTGGTATAAAGAATTAATAATAGAATTTATAATTAAATTATTGTATATCAGTAGTAACTAATATTAATTATAAAAAATGAAAAATTATTAATATAATAGATAATATAGCTGTATAATTGAAAATTTCTTTTACATCTAAATATAATACACAATATAACTATCAAACTAGTAAATTAGGATTTAAATATCAATTAGATGGACTGATTTATGCAGTAATAATCAGAACTATGTTCTATATATTCATATATATTAGATAATGTTGAATTAAAACTAATAATCTAATTTTTATTAACCAATTTTATTAACTATTTATGGATATTAAGTAAAAATATAATATTACAGAAAATATATTATACAATATGGATAAAAAAGATTTTATTATGGATAATATTTAAATATTGAAAGTAGTAGTTCTAGTATTATTTAAAAATCAATTTATAAAGTAGTATAATAATTGTGAATTAATTACCATTATTAAATACATCAGTATATGTAGTATTATCTTTTTTTTATTTATTATTTTTAAAAGTATCTATTACTAATTTAATTGGTATATTAATAATATTAATGTATTAATAAAAGATTGGTTATTCACAATATTATTTAATAAATAGACAAATAGGGATCTAAATATTTAATAATTAGAATGGGTATTTGAACTAAAGATTAAGATTTTTGATAACTGTATGTGTATGTTATTATTAAATAGTTATAATAATTATATTAATATAAAATTTATTAGCTATTATGTTTAAAAAAATATTATTACTTTGTATTTATTGGTGTATAATATATATTATTTATAATTATTAAATATTAAATTCAATATAATATATATTAAATAATATAATAATACTGTGGATTATACTATATATAATGGTATTATTAAAATTGATAAATAATTATTCATCAGGCTATTAATAAAAGTTAGAAAAAATATAGTTTTGGTGGATTTAATCAAATTAGTATGGTAGAATATTAAATTAATATTATATAATTTAAAAAAGGTTTTATCTAAGTTATAATAAAATAAGATTGTTTAATCTGAAGTTTTAAATTTAATTATAAAGATATTAAGTTGTTTATAATTTGTTTATAAAATTATTATCAATATTCTTAATAAAACTGATTATTTATTTAATTTATTTACTATTAATTGTATATACCAATTGGGTAAAGTAATAAAAAGAGTTATTAGTGAAATTATTTTATTATATAAGATTAATATTTAGTTATATACTGTAAATAAGAAGATCTCATAGAATAGATGTGGTAAATCAAAACTTATAGGTGCCTGTGTTCTAAATGATCAGGAGATTAATAAATTATAATAAAATAAAATTATAGAATTAGATGTTAGAGATGCAGAATTTAGAAAAGGATGTGGTTATTTTTATAATAATAATAATAATTGTAGTAGAAAATGTGGTAGAAATTATAGTAAAATTAAATATTTTTGAGATTGTTTTTAGAAAGATGCTGGGGGTGGTGGTGTAGAGAATGGTGTGGAGGATGATTCAAAAAATGATATAGAAGATGGTTTAGAAGATAGTTTAGAAGATGGTGTAAAAAATAGTTCAGAAAATAATTTAGAAAATAGTTTAAAAAATGGTTTAGAGGATGGTTTAGAAAATAATTCAAAAAATAACAATTATATAAATAAGTAGTGGGATAGATAATAGGATAAATACAATGCAAAATTTTTACATTGTGTTCTGGGTGGAAGGGGTGGCACAGTACTACACTGAGATGTAGTAAACAACATATTTCTTAAAAATATAAAATTTTGAGGTTTAAAAATTAATATTAATTCAAATAATGTATGAAAAGTTTTAAAATTTTAATATATTATTCTTTTTAGTGATTTCTAAAATATAAGATTTTTTTAAATTTTTTTAATTAAAAATTAATTTATAATAATTTTTTAAAATTCAAAATTTTGTGTTCCACTTCCCGGTGTATTTCACTTCCCGGTGGAAATCGTTATATAGAATTATTTATTAAATATAAGAGTAAGAATTTTATTATAATAGTATTATTTTTATTAAAGTTTTTATATAATTTAAAATAGGTTTTATATTTATAAAATTAAAAGTTTTACTTTTTTTTAATATTTAATATTTTTTTATTTAAAGTTAAATGTTTTTAAATAAATAAATACTTTTATATTAAAAAAAATATAATTGTAGTAATTTATGTGGATGATTTTTTATAATTTTTAAAAAAAAATTTTAAAATAAAGTAGATTAAAATTATTTTTTAAAAAAAATATGAAATAAAAAATATAAAAAAAATTAAGAAATTTTTTAGTATAAAAATAATTTGTAATAAAAAAAAAATTTGATTATATATAGATTAGGTAGACTATATATATTTTATTTTAAAATAATATGGATTTTTAGAAATAAAAATAAAAAATACACTTCTACTTTTAAGAATAATCTTTTCTAAAAATCAGCAGTTAGAAAAATCTTTATCTTTTATAAAGATAATTTTATATAAGAATATATTCAATAATATAAGTTATGTTATCTAAGGAATATACCCTAATATAGTTTATACTACCATAAAATTAGGATAATATTTATATATCCCTCAGGAAAAACATTAGAAAGTCATAATATAACTTTATAAATATATATTTAATTTTGCAAATATAAATATTACTTATAAAAAAGCAGACCTAATTTTAAAAAAATACTCTAACACTAACTAAATTTAGATCATAAAATTTGAAAAAATAAATCAGAAATTTATGTCAAAATATACATACAACTTTTATAAAGTAATAATTTTATGATCAAGTAAGCTACAAGTTACAATAATTACCTCTAACACAAAAGCAAAAATGATTGTAAGTAATTACATTAATAAAGAGGTTATATAATTTTATAAATTACTAAAAGATATTTATAATAAAATAAAATATTTTTTTTAGAAGAATAAGGGTATATTATCTACTAATTTCTATATAAATAATAAAAATATTATTATAATATCCACCAATTTAGGTAACCAACAAAAAATCAAATATTATAATATTATATATTTTTAAATAAGAAAAAGAATATGTAACAAATTTTTTTTTTCAATATTTATACCTACCATTGAAATAATAATAGATATATTTATAAAAATACTATCTCTATTTTTTCATACAAAATACATTACAAATCTCAATATAGTCAAACTATAAAGTTTGAAAAATTTTGAAATAAAAAAAAAAAGGGGTTTTAAATAAAGCATCTAAAATATTTATTATATTTTTCTAAATAATAATAAAAATCTAATAAAAATAANTTTTTCAAATTCCAAATAGCAATCTAAACCAAAAAAAAAAAACACTTTAAACCAAAAATCTCTTATATACTAAACCAAAACCACTGAATTTTTAAAGAAAAAGATTTATTATATAAATTTTTTTAAGTTAGCCATTATATCCACCTTTATATAAAAAAATCAAATTTTCTATTACATACTATTAACATAGGTGTTAACTATATTTTTAATATTTATTAAAATTATAATTTTAGTATAAATTTCTTATAACTAAGTATGTTTTTAAATAAAAAAATCTTTAGTTAATAGTAATGAAGATGGAGGAAAAGATAAAGAAAAAATTTTAATAACTATTGAAAAAATTTATTAAAGTAGAATAAAATAATTAGTTTTATGGAATTAAAGAAAAACAATACCAGATAAAATGATAAAATTGTGGGTAAATAATAAAAAGTTATTAAAATTAAAATTAAAATTAAGTATTTTTAAAATAAAGAAAAATTATTTAATAATAAGATTAATAATAAAATAAAAAAAGGTAGCTTAAAGGTGATTAATTTTATACAAAATTTAAACTTTAAATTAATACTAATTCTATATAAGAATTTTTAAAATGTTAAAAAGGATTTTAATATAAAAAAATAATTTATTAAAAATATATTTAATATTTACATAAAAGTAAGATTTATATTTAAAATGATTATTTACCAAAAACTAAATACAATATGAAAATAATTACACTACAATTTAATACAACATTTTTAATATAGAATTGCTAATTTATAAATAATAATAGGAATATAATAATAGTATTTTAAAATAAGGTTTATAACTAGTATATTAAAAAAATCTATTATAAAAAAAGTGATAATTCTGTTATTAAAAATAGTAAAAACAAGGATAATTATATTGAAAAATAAAGATTATAAAATTTAAAAAGAAGATAAAGGATTTTTATAAAATAATATATAAAAAAAAGAAAATAAAAATAAAAGAATAAAAATAAAAAAAAGTATATATATACACTCCATAAAAAGGAATGTTTCAGAAAATATGTTTGCAAATACCATAAAATAAAATTTTATAAATATTATATAAATTATTTTAAAATCTTTACCTTATAATTGGTAAACTAAAAAATAAAAAACCTATTAATTAAAAGATACAAATTTGGCAAACAAAAACTTTATAATAAAATATTTATAGAAAATACAACTTTTATAAAGAATACAACTATAAGCTAAAACCATAAGCATACTCTAAAAGAGCATTAACAATGCTACCCAAGAAATACAAAATTAATAAATATCATAAACATAAATATAGCATAGAGTATAATTTTGTTATAAATTTTATTATATATAACAAATCCATACATAAGTAATAATAAAGCTATAGACTAAGACTATAAAATAAAAAATTCTAAAACATAATTATATAAAAAAAACTATTAATATAACTAGTAAAGTATAAAAGTTTTTAGATGTTATTATAATAAGAACATAAGATGCCGTAATAGAATCTTATTATAAAATATAACATATTAATAAAAAGCTACCTTTATATATAAAATTAAATATAGTATATAACTTTAATAAAAAATATTAAACTAAGACATACATAGAATGCAAAGTAATTTTTATATATATAAAAGATTAATTAATAGTATAATAAAAATACATAAAATTACAAAACCTTATAAAGCTTAAATTAAGTAATAACATAAATCTTAAAATATAGCAAGTTTTAAAATAAAATGAGTAAAGATTGAGTATAACTTTTTCTATGAAGATAATTATATTATAAAAAAAGTCTAAACTTTTTATATTTGTTATTGATAATTATAATAAAAGAAACTCTATATAATAATATCATTATTTTGTTTTTAAGTAATATTTGAGCTGGAGTGTTGTTGTTGTGATAAAATAGCTATTTTCATAGGCAGCTATAGCCAGGTTATGTCCTTTATAAAAGATAGGTAGTAGTAAATATTTTAATACTTGCTACCTTTATACTTATCTTATAGAAGGTGTTTTATAGGAGTACAATTTATTAATAATGTAATTAATATATCTCTGGAGATTTACATACCTTCTGTGGTAGAGACTGCTTTACTATGTACGCACCTTGCAATAACGAAACAAATTATTTCAAAAAACTATTTTAAATTCACTTTAACCATTTAATAAAGGAAAGTTTATTTTTAAAAATAATAATACCAATCCCTTAAACAATTAATAAAAAAAAAATAATTCAAGAGGATGGTAATTAAAAAAAACTTTTAAACCAGTTTTTATAAATTTGAACATTATTAGAAATTTTCAAAAAAAAATATAATATCAATAAACCACCAAAATCTAATATTTTTTTGTATTAAAATTATAATAAAATAAAATATTTCAAAAATAATTACCTTAAAAGATTACAAAATAATATACAATATAGAAATTAATTCTATAATATTGAAAATTAAAAAATTATTTTGATTTAAATGATTTAATTTATTATCTAAAATTTTGAAAGAATTTAATAACAAATTTTAAAAAAAGATTTTTTTTTTTATTGGAAAAAAAAAACAAATTTAGATGTTTAAATATTAATTTTAAAATTAATTAATAATAAAAATAAAAATAAAGATGACGATTTCCACCGGGAAGAGGACCACACGCAGAAGAGGATCACTTTTTTTTGAATCTAATTTATTTTTTTATAATTTTATTTTTAATTATAGAAATCTAGAAAAAATATATATATAAAAGAAATCAGTATTTTCTAAAATATATTAAAATTTTATATTATTTTAATTAATATTTAATTTTTAATTAATTTTTAAAAATTGTTTTTTTGTGTTTTTTTGTGTTTTTTGTTATATAAAAAAAATGTGTTGTTTTATATAAATTTATATATAGATTTTTGTGTTGAGTAACTTTTTTTTTGAAATTATAAAAAAAACTTTAATTTGTTAGATTTTATAAAATTTAGATATGTTGAAATATAAAGCGTTCTAATTATAATTATTTAAGAATTATTTAAAACTAAGAAAAATTAAAAAAGTTATTAATATTTAAAAATTATAAAAATGTGTTGTTTTACATATAAATATTAAAAAATATAAAGTTTAATAACTTTATTAATTTTTAATATTTTTTAATAATTGTAGTATAATTTTAATATTTTATTATATATAATTAATATATTAAAATTTTTTGTATATATGTATATACAAAATTTTAAGTGATTTTAATTTAAAAATTAAAAAATCTATATATAAATTTATATGAGATAATACATTTTTTTGTATGGCAAAAAATACAAAAAAATGCAAAAAATCAATTTTTAAAAATTAATTAAAAATTGAATATTAATTAAAATAATATAAAATTTTAATATATTTTAGAAAATATTGATTTCTTTTATATATATGTTTTCTAGATTTCTATAATATAATATTTTTATATTAAAATAATAATAATAACGATTTCCACTAGAAAATTTTAAAATTTTATATTTTTAAGAAATGTATTGTTTACCACATCTCAATGCAAGACTATACCACCCCCTTATCCAGAACATGATACGAAAATTTTGTGTTGTATTTATTTTACTACCTATTCTACTATTTATTTATATAACTGTTATCTTCTGAATCATCCTCTAAATCATCCTCTAAACCATCTTCCGCACCATCTTCTAAACCATTTTCTGAATTATTTTCTACACCATCCTTTAAATTATCCTCTACATTATTTTTTACATCATCACCCCAACATCCTTCCAAGGATGATTTTGAAAACATTTAATTCTATTATAATTTTTACCACATCTTTTACTGTAATTACTGCTATTATTATAGGGATGATCACATCCTTTTCTAAATTCTATATTTCTAATATCTAATTCTATAATTTTATTTTACCATAATTTATTAATTTTCTAATTATTTAAAATATAGATATTTATAAACTTTAATTTACTATATCTATTTTATAAAAATTTTTTATTCCCAATATGTAATTAAATATTAGTCTTATGTAATAAAATGGTTTTATTAATAATTTTCTTTATTATTTTATTTAATTAGTATATATAATTAATAATAAATAAATTAAGTAGGTGGTTAGTTTTATTAAAAATATTAATAATAGTTTTATAAACAAATTATAAACAATTTAATATTTTTATAATTAAATTTAAGATTTTAAATTAAACAATTTTATTCTATTATAGATAAAACCTTTTTTAGATTATATAATATTAATTTAATATTCTACTATATTGATTTGATTAAATCTATTGAAACTGTGCTTTTTTTAATTTTTGTTAATAGCCTAATAAATAGCTGTTTATTAATTTCAATAATATTATTATACATAATATAATCCACAATATTACTATATTATTTAGCATACACTGCATTAAATCCAACATCTAATAGTTATAGATGATATATACTATACACCAATAAATATAAAGTAATAATATTTTTTTAAATACAATAATTAATAAACTTTATATTAATATAGTTATCATAACTATTTAATAATAATATATACATACAATTATTAAAAGTTTTGATTTTTAATTTAAATACTTATTTTAATTATTGAACACCCAAGTCTCTATCTATCTATTTATTGGGTGATATTGTAAATAGCCAATCCTTTATTAATATTATTAATATATTAATTAAATTAATAGTAGATGTTTTTAAAAATGATAAATAAATAAAAAATAATATTACATATGTTAATACATTTGATAATAATAATTAATTTGTGACTATCATACTGCTTTATAAACCAATTTTTTGAACAATACTAGAACCACCATTTTCAATATTTGAATGTTATTTATAATAAAATTTTTTTTATCCATATTATATAATGTATTCTTTGTAATGTTATATTTTCATTTAATATCCATAAATAATTAGTAGAATTGGTTAATAGAAACTAAATCATCAACTCTAGTTTAGATATTATCTAATGTATATAAATATATAAAACATAATTCTAATTATTACTACATAAATCAGTTTATTTAATTAATATTTAAATTTTAATTTATTAATTTAATAACCATATTGTATATCATATTTAAATATAAAAGAAAATTTTAATTATATAGTTGTATTATTTATTATACTAATAATTTTTTATTTTTTATAGTTAATACCAATTATTACTAATATATAATAATTTAATTATAAGTTTTACTATTAATTTTTTATATTAATATTATATGTGGTATATCATGTATATATATTAATATATATATAAATAGAAAGTCTTTTTTTATATATATATGGATTACCATTTTTATATTTTTTTTAAATATTACATAATCGATCTGATATATGTCAAATAAATTAACAATAGTTTTAAGATCATTGTGTTATAATAGTAATAATAATAACAATGATAATAGTAATGATAGTGGTAATAATGGTGGTGGTAATGGTAATAATTATGGTAATAATAATGATTATAGTGGTAATGGTGGTTATGGTGGTAATAGGGATTGAAATCAGAATATGATATAACATTAAGATTTGGCAAATAATATATTTTTTAAAAATTATAAAATTTTGAAGTTTAAAAATCAATATTAATTTGAATAATACATAAAAAATTTTAAAATTTTAATATATTATTTTTTTTAGTGGTTTTTAAAATATAAAATTTTTTCAAATTTTTTTAATTAAAAATTAATTTATAATAATTTTTTGAAATTCAAAATTTTATATTCCACTTCCCAGTGTGTTTCATTTTCCGGTGGAAATCGTTATATATTAATATAAATAAATTAAAAAATTTGTTATAAAAATAATTACAATTTTTAATATTATAAATTTATATATTATTTAATATAAAAAAGTATTAATTTATTAATAATATATTTTATATTATTATTATTACTAATATAAAAATAATAACCAGAATTATATATTCTATTATTAAAAATAAAATATAAATATAATATTAATATTAAAAAAATTATATATTTTGATATAAAAATATTTAAAAAAAAATAATATATTAAATATAAAATTTTTAAAAAAATTTTTAATAATAAAGAAATTATATATTAAATTTTAAATTATTTTTAACATATATATAAAAAAATTATAATTAAAAAGTTTTATAAACTAATTATATTATTATATTTAAAAATAAAATATATAATAATAATAATTTTTTTAAAAATTTAATAAAATATAAAAAATATCTTATAAATATAATTAATTTATAATAAAAATTAAAACAAAAAGTATATTAATTATAAAAAAAAAAGAATATTTAATTTTTCTATTATCAAAAATATAATAAATAATATTTAGAATTTAATAAATATATAAAATATATAAAATTTTATTATTAAAATATAAATAAAAAATTTATTAATATTTAAAAATTAATTTGAATAAAAATTAATTTTATTATTTAAAAAAAAAAAAAAATTTAAAATAAATTATATTAATTTTTCTAATAATATATAAAAAAATTACTTTCAATTAATTTTATATTATATAATAAAAAAAAAATTTTTTTTATTAATAAAATATTAATTTATTTTTTTTTTTTAATATTTTTAATATTTTTTAAATATTTTATAATTTAATTATTTAATTACAATTTTAATTTTTTATTAAAAAATATAAAAGTTTATATTCCATATTAAAATATATTTTTATAATCAAATCTATTAATAATATATAAATAATTAATCTAATTATAACACCAAAATTTAAATACTTAATTAAAAATATAATAAAATATATTTTTTTTAAAAAATTAAAATAATTAATAAAACCAGATTATATTGTAACTAAACACCACATTAAATAATAAAGATACTAGCTTTTCAAATTAAAAATCCTCTTTTTTAATTTATACTTTTTGTTATACCTGTCCCAGACTATCCTTGTGAGAATTTCCTAAAACAGCTAGTTCTAGATTAAACCATTCTAATTATTCATTATTCAATTCTCAATAAAAATATATATATTCAAAGAATAAGTAAATAATTTATATTAAAAATATAATAATAAAAAAAAGTAAAATTATTTTTAATTACTTAAATAGGTGAATAAATAAATTAACTAATAAGATTCAAAATTAGAATTATTATTATTTAAAAAGTCTTATATAATGAAGTTTTTATATATTTATAGTTAGTTATTATAGTCAGTGTAGGTAGTTAGATCAGAATTTTAACTATACAAATTATTAATTAATTAAAACTGATTAATGGATGTGTTGTGTTAAATTCTAATAAATCTATTCAATGGTCTAGTAATATAAATACTAAATTATCTGAGAGTAGTAATTTCAAAAAACAAATATATACTTTCAGAATTACAAATTAATAATTTTGATAAATACAATTTTAAGAAATTATAAGTTAAATAATACTATAAAATAAAACAATAGTAGAATAAAACTGATATTTATTATATTAAAATATTTTGGATTTAGACAAAATATACCTTAATTATGATATTATTTTTTTTTTTTTAAAAGAAATTTTTAATAAAAGATTTTTTGTAAAGAATTTTTTGGTATAAAAAAAATAATATTAATAGGTTTTGTTGGTGTAAAAAGATTCTAATATAAAAAAAATTATTGTGTGGGAATAATAAAAAAAGAAATTTTATATATAGGATTTCTATTATAGGGTTTTTTTTTATAAAAAATATAAATCATATAAATAACAAATATATATAAGATTTTTTTTTTCTTTTTTTTTTTACTTTAAATCAAATTTAAATTATTAAATATTTTTTAAATTATTTAATTAATATAATAATATGTTTTTATATAAAATTATAAAATTAAAATTAAATTTTTTTTTTAATAAATTTTCTAAAATTTTTTGTTGGTATATTTTAGTGTAAGAATTTGAAAATTATAATATTGAAGTATTGGTTGTGTGTGATTATTATAGGAATTAAAATTATAATTATTTAATGTTGGATAAAATAAAAATATATTTAATTTGTATTTATTTTAATAAATTTTATTATAATATAATTTTTTGTATGTGTTTTTTTTTTAGATTATTTTAATTTTATAGATTAATTGTTTTTTAGTGGAAAATAATTTAGATTTATATTTTAAAAACATTTAAAAATTTATTGAAGCAAATAAATAGTTGATAAAAATTTAAAAAAAGATATTAAAATTTATTAAAAAATTTTAAATAATAATTTTTTAGGTGATCTGTTGTTAAAAAAATCAAAATTTATTGTTTAAAAATATTATAAAAATATGATATATGTAGAAGTGATGTTAAAGGATGTTGTGAGAAAACTAACTAAACTTGTGGTTGAAAATTTTTTTGAAATAATTGATTATTTTATAGATTTAAATAATATAGATGTTTTAGGGGTGGAATTTATAACTCTTATGGTAGAATTCTTTATTATTTTAGAATAAAATATTATAATAAGTTTTTAAAAGGATTTTGGGGGTATGTTTTTAAATAAATTCTTTAATTATTAAATAATTCTTTTTCTAATTTTTTTATTTTTACATTTATAACCAAATATTAAAAATGTTTTGTTAAAATATAGGTATTTTTATTATACTAAATTTTATACTTTTAATTCAAAATCTTAATTTTTGGATATGAAAATTAAAAAGGTAGTTGGGTTGTAATTTTAATAATATAGGGTTTGTTAAAACTTAGATTTTAAGTGTTGAATATGTTATAAAAGGGATTAAATAAGGTTTATTATAATTATTTATGAGGGTTTTATATATATAGAACTTATCTTCTACTATAAATAAGAATTTCTTTTTTAATTTTATTATTAATATATTTAATTTTTTTTAAATTATTTATATTCTTTTTTTAATTTTTTAATATTTTATTTAATAAATATTTTAAATTATTTTAAATAAAATTAAATAAAGGTGGGTGAGATATTTTTTTTAAATTATTAAAAAATATCTTTTGGGTTGTAAAATAGAAATTATTTTATAAAATATTTATTATTTTTATTAGATTTTTTAAAAATTTATTAACATTATATTTAATAAAATCATTATTTTTAATTTCATTATTTCTAAAGTTTTTCTGTAATTTTGGTGGGACAAATTCCAAAATTAATATATGGAAAATTTTATAAACTTAAATTAATCTAAGTATATTAAGTTTATATTAATATTTTTTAAGTTATTTTTTAACTATGTAGGGTTTAAATTTCTAATAAATTTTTTATTAAAATAACATAATTTTAAATTTCATACAAATAAATATATTTTATTTTATTTTTTTTTTTTTAAGAAGAGGGATTTCTTTTTAATTTTAATTATAATAATAAAATATTTTTTTTTAAATTAATATAAAAATTTTTCATAAATTTTATGTGTTTTTTTACTTCCAATATAATATTTTTTAATTAAAAAAATAATAATAAAAGTTTTAAATTCTATTTTTTTTAAAATTTTATACAAAATATATTTATTAATTAAATATTATAAAATATTATATATAAATTTAGTTATAAATAGAAAGTTTATTTAATTATTTTAAATAAATTTTAAAAATCTAAATAAATCATTTAATAATTTTATTTATTTATATATATTTTTTAGTAATAATGTGAAATTTAATATTATTTTAATAAATTACCAAAATTTAAAAATAAAAAATAAAATTTAATTAAAAATATATTTGGTTTATGTTACACCTGTCCCAGGGCTTCCTAATAAAATTTTTTAAAACAATTAATTCATTCTATTAAACTATTTTTTTTATTTAACTACTTAAATTTTAAACAAAAAATATATATATTCATAAATAAATAAATAAATAGTATAAAAATATAACAATATATAAAAATAAAAATATTTTTAAATACTTAAGTATATTAAATAGATAATTAAATAAATTAACCAATAAAATTTTAAGGTAAATTAAGAATTATCATTATTTAAAAATTTTTATATATATAATAAAATTTTATACAAGATAGGATATATATTTGTATGGTTTATACAACCATACATATAAATATGTATGTCTATATGGTTCATACAGCCATACATATAGGTGGGTATGTTTATATAATCCATATAATCATATATGTAGATATGTTAGACAAATATCTACATTTTGTACTCTAAAACAATTTTAATAGAATAAATATTAATATATAAATTTATAAATATTTTTCTGGATATAGTTCATAATTAAATATATTTTCTTCTATACTTATTATATAAAATCAGAAAAATAATAAATAAAAACCAAATTAGGATATTTGTTATGTTAAACCATACTCAGTATGGGGAAACTGTGACACTATCTTTTTTTTTTTAAAAAAAATTTTTGGTAAGAAATTTCTTACATAAAATTTCCTTAAAAAGCAATCTTGTGTAAGTATAAAAATTATATAGGGTTCTAATCTATACAAATAACATATTCTATATAAAATAAGGTTTAATGTAATCTTTATTTCTATATAAAATTATTTTATCAATATAAAACAAGGGTTTGTGAAGAAAATAATTTTATACAAACAATTTTTCTATATAAACTTAATTCCTATATAAAACTTAAATCTTTGTACATAATTAAATAATCAATAGTAATATAAAATATAAAAATTGGAAAAATTTCAAAAATTTAAATTTAAACCATTAAACATTTTTACAAACAATCAACACATTTCTATAATAAATTTAAACAAAATCAACAAACAATATAATTCAAATTTAACTAGTAAAAAATTGTTTAACAATCAATTTTGGAAATTTTTTAACAATCATATCAACAATTTTAAAAAAACAACAATTTCTTACAACTTTTATATAAAAAATTCTCACAAATATTTAATAATAATAGATTCTTCAAACCATTCATTAAGTTATTACCAAGTGTGTATAAAACAAAAACAAAATAACTATATAGTAATTCCTTATAAATATGTGTTTGGTGTATAATTTTATGTTTTGGCTAATTTTTTCGGGGTAGTGAAATATATTTCACAAATTTGTTAGTAGAAGATAGTTGAGTTGAAAATTGTTTATACAAAATTTAAAAGGGTTTAAGTGGAGATGGATTAAGTAATAAAAAAATTAAAAAAATTATTGGCAGAAATTATTTGTTGTTAAAAAAAATTGAAGATTATTATTGAGAAATATTATAAGAGTTGTGTTTATGAGAAGGTATGGTTATTTTTGGATATTGAGGAGAATGGTTTGTATGAAAATAGGTTTAAAATGTAAATAAAGGGATTTATTTATGAATTAGTGGATTACTTTATAGATGAAGTTCTAGATTAATTGGATAATATTTTATTGGAGAATTTGGGAGTTATAGGTGAAGTAGTTTTTAAATCAATAAATTTTAATACATTGGGGGAATTTATTGGTTTGTCTTTGTAGGTAGATCAAATATATATTCTTATTTTTTATTGTTTCCATAATTTTTTTTGTTTTTTTTTTTAAATTCCATCATACCTTGTTTAACGAGCATTTGAGGGTTTTTAAGATAGTTTTGAATAAGATTAGGTGATATATTGTCTTTTGGTTGTTATGAATTATCTTCTAAACTGTAGGGTAGAGACCATTTTATAAAATATTTATTTTTCTCATTGGGTTTGTTAAAAATCTGATTAACATTATATTCAACAAAATTATTATATTCAATTTTTTTATCCTTAAGATTTTCTCATAATCCTAATAAAAAGAATTCTAGTATTAATATATGAAAAATTCTATAAATTCTAATTGGTTTAAATATTTCTAATTTATATTAATATTTTCTAAATTATTTTTTGATAATATAAAGGCCAAATTTTTGGTAATTAAGTTTTTTATTAAAACAGTATGTTTTTAAGTTCTATATAAATAAATATACTTTATTTTTTTTTTTTAATGAAAGAGCTTTTTTTCAGTTTTAGTTATAATAGTGTAATATTTGTTTTTAAGAAAATTATAAATTTTTTTTTAAATTTATATAAAAATTTTTTATAAATTTTATATGTTTTTCTATTTTAAATATAATTTCTTTAGGTTAAAAAAATAACAAAAATACTTTTAATATTTATTTTTTTAAGGATTTATAAGATATATATTTCAAAATAAAATATAAAAAAATATTATATATAAATTTTGCTATTAAAAGTAAATTAATCTAGTTAATTTGTATAAAATTTAGGAAATTTTTAAAATAAATTTTTAATATTTGGATAAATTATTTTGAGGTTTTGTTAATTTGGGTGTGTTTTTTAATAATAATATTAAATTTAGTGTTAATTTAATTTATTAATAATTATTAGAATTTACTTATAAAAAAGGGGTTTTGATTAAAGATATATTTTATTTGTATATTATATTTGTTAAAGATGTGTTGGTTGTAGATTTATTGAAATTCTTTAAATTTTTATTAACTATTTTAAAATATAAAAATAATTATTTTAATCAATTTATTAATTATAATCAGGATTTTATTATATAATGTGTTGGTTAAAAAATTGCATACTAATAATAATCTTTAAATAAAATTATAAGTGATGATTTTAAAAGGTGTATTAAAAATATTGTGAGGTTGTAGTGTTTTATAAGGTTTATATTGGTTTAGTTTATTTTTGTAATATATATTGTATATTTTGATGTATTCTTTAATATACTTATATATTCCAAATTAAAAATAAGTTTTGGTAATTAATTTTTAGGTGTGGTTAATTTCTAGATGATTGTATGTTGGGGTATTATGGTGTTGAAAAATAATTTTTGTTTGTAGTTTTTTTGTGGGAATATAGAAGATATTTTTGAATAAAATAATTTTGTTTTAGATTTTAAAATATTTAGGAGGTTTTGTTGGGTTTTCTAATATTTTTTTAAAAATAAAATTGTTTTTATATGTTTTAAAAAATTTCTTATAAAAAAATTTTTTAAGAAAATGTTTAATAAAATTTAAAATTTTGTTGATAATAATATAATTTGATTTTTTTTTGAGGATAATTTTTTTGTTTGATTTTTTTATATTTTTAACTAAATTTGGTTAGTGGTTGATGGTGTTAGTTAAAGTATTTTTTTTTTTTTTTAAAATAAAAAATTTTTATATTATATTTATTAAAAATTTTTTATTATTAAACTTATCATCAATTAAATTTTTTAGTAGTTATAAAATAAATAAAGTTTTTATAATTAGATAAAATAATAAAAGGTTCTTTAGTTTAAAAATAAATATATTATTTTTTATATATTTTTATAATAGTTATAAATTTTTTATCATAAATAGGATATTAGAATTATATAATATTAAATTTATAAAAAATATAGGTAATTGGGTGTTATTTATTATCTAAATATAATTAAAGTAGATAAGTTTTTAAAGTTATTATTAAAGTATTTATTTTTATTTTAATAGGTAGAGTTGGGTTATAAAATTAAAAAATAAATATAAAAATAAAAGCTTTTTTAAAGATTTGGAAAACTTTTATTTTTAAAAATATTATTTTAAATTTAACATTTTTTTTTATAAGTTTGATAAAAACAATAGATATGAAATTATATTTTTTAATAAAATAATAATAATAATTATAAAGTTTTAAAAATAATTATATATTAATAATATTTTTAGGTTTAGGTTAATTTTAAATGGTTTAAATTTTTTTAAAATTTATTTTAATTTTATTAAATATAATTATAATTTTTAAAAATTTAATTTTTAATATATTAAATTTTAATTTTTTTAAAACAATTTATAAATTCTATTTATTAAATATTTTTAAAATTAAATTAATATATTTATAATATTTTTTTTTAATTTTATTATAAATAAAAATATTATTTAGATAAATAATATAAATTTTGTTGATGTAATTGTATAAGATATAATTTATGAATATTTAAAAAAAAAACTAAAATATTGGTTAGGTTAAAAAATATAATTAAATATTTAAAAAATTTGTAATGGTATTTAAATATAATTTTTTATTTTTTTTTAAAATTAATTTGTATGTTATAATAAGTGTTGGTGATGTTGAGTTTACTAAAATATTTAATTTTTTTAAACTAATTAAAAGATTTGTTGATAAATAAAAAAAATTAATGTTTTTAATAATAATAATATTTAAATTTCAATAATTAATATAAATTTGAAATTTTTTATTTAATTTTAGTATAAATAATATAAAATGTTTAACTAGTAAATTGGAGGGTTAGATGTATTTATTTTTAAAGTTTTTTTTAATATATTTTTGGAAAACAATGGTTTTTTCTTCTATATAAACATAAATAGGTAAAGATTTTAATTATATTCTTTTTTTTAAAAGAATAGTATATATAAATTAATTAATTTTAAATAATAATTCATTTTCTTTGGGGGGTTTAAATATTTATTAAATTAATTTATTAATTTATTTAAATATTTTTTTTTTGTAAAATTAAACTAATTTTTTGATTTTAAAAAAAACAATTTTAATAAAACAAAATTTATTTTTAAATTAATTTTTTAATTCCTTCTATAATATTTATTAGATAAGGTGTAAATAAATTTCTTATTTTATTTTTGATTTAATAAGTTGTATTTTTTTTTAAAACTATTAATAATTACATCAAAAAAATTTAATAATTTGTTATCTCCAACTAATATTTAAATTATACTTATATAACCAATCATATTTAAAAACTAAATCATATATAAAATCAAAAATATTTATAAAAATAATTTCAAAATATCCATTAATAAAAAATAAAAAAATTATTTTATAAATAATTGTTTTTAAAAAAAATTAATTAAAAATTATAACATAAATAAAAATTTCCTTACAATTTATTAATAAATTAAATTATTTAACCATTTAAAAATTGATGTAGTAAATTTCTACTCCACTATTAACAAAAACATTAACAATATTTCCATTAATATTAACAATAATTATAAAATAATTTTTTAAAATAAATATAAAAATTCAAATTAATCCTTAATTTATAATATAAAAACTAAATCATTTAAGTAATATCCAGTTCTAAAACTACTTTAATTTAAATTTTTTTAAAAAAAATCACTTTTTATAAAGTAATTATCTAAATAAAAATCTTATTCAAAATTTTTAAATTTTAAATCAAAATTATATTTATTAAATTTATTTATAAATTCATTTTTTCTATTTTATTTTAAAAAATTTAAAGTGTTAATGAAAATTTTTAAAAAAAAAATAAAATATAATTTTTATAAATATTTATTATCATCTTTTTATATTTTTTTATATAGTTTTTGAATTTTTCATATTTTTTAAAATTTTTAGGGCAAAAAAAATATTACTATTTGGTAAAAATATTAGTAAAAAATTTAAAAATGTATTAATTTCCTATTTATCTTATTTATTTTGTGGCACAATATTTGCATAGCTTGAATTCTTCATACATAATAAGTATAAATATTTTTTTATATTTATTTTTTTAATATGTCTATTAAATTCAACAAGTCTATCCATAAATTATAGAGGAGTAGGAAATGTGATTAAAATATTTCTTTTAATAATTTTTAAAGTTAATTCAATTTTGGTTGTAGTTGTTTTTTTTATATTCTCCTTAATATTGTATTATTTGAATTTATATAAAAGGAATTTTTTGTAGTACTAACATCTGTATAGCATAATTTAATACCATTAAAAAAGGTCAATTATAATTTTATATTTGGTAATTCAGTACTAATTGTGGTAGTAATTTTAACAAAAAAGGAGTTATTTGTTATATAATCTATAGTTAACAAAAATTTTTTTATAAAAGTAGTAAAATTATATTTTTAAAAAGTTTTCCCATCCAATAATTATATAAAAAATTTCATATTAATTTGTGATAGTTTCAAGATATTAAATAAAAAAATGGTATGTCTGCTAGTTATAGACTATTCTTTTTTTATAAAATTTGGTTATAATGTGGAAAGTGGTATATTAATATTCTTTTTTTTTTAGGTTATTCAAATTTTTTAATAAAGTTATATCTTGCTATTTTGATAATTTTTATAATGTAGTAATGTTAATATAATTTAATATTTTTTTTATTAATCTATTTTATCCATTATTAGATGTTTTTTCTGTAGTTGGGGTAGTACTGTTTTTCTTTATCTAGGTTTATCATAAATTTTTTAAATTTTTTTTTTTCTTTTCCCATTTTTTTTTAGAATTTATTATTATCCTAATTATTAAAATGTGTGTCTAAATTTTTGTTAAAAATAGGTTCATTATATATAACTTTAAATCAGGTTTTAAGATAAATTACTAAGTATTAAAATAATTTAGGTTATTCATGGATTAATCATTTATAATAGGAATTACAGTAAAAATAAATTTGATAAAACTATTTGTTGGGTTGTTATTGATAAAAAATATATTATTTTTAAAAAAGGTTATTCTAAAACCAATAATATTTTTTTTGGTTAAAAAAATAAAAAAAATATTTTAAAAAAAAATTAATTTATATTTTTTTTTTTTCATTATTAATAATAAATCTTAAGGTAGGTATTTAAATATTTAAATCAAATTTTTTTAAAAATGATAATGAAGTTTACTTTTCTAAAATTTATTATTAAATTTATTTAAAATTTTGGATATTAAATTAAATTATTTAAATCAAAATAGTTTTTTAATTTTTAATATTATAGAATTAATTTTTATGTTATATATTATTTTATAAACAATTTTGTTAAAAATAGTTTTTTTTATTGTATTTTTAACAAAAAAATTTATTAAATTTTGACAATTTATTAATATTATGTTTTTTTTAAAAATTTTTAATAGTATTCAGATTTATAAGGGTTAGTTTAAAAAATTTTTTTAATTATTATTCTTCTGAATTATTTTTTTTCCATTAATTATTTAAAAAATTAATATTATTATTTTTAAAAATAAATTTTTTTTTATTAAATAATTAAAATAAATTTAAGATAGTTTTTTAAAATAATTTAAATTAAAAATTAATATTTTTAGTTTAATAAGTGATATTATTTATTTTAATAATATATATTTGTATTTTTTAATAAATAAAATTATTTTTAATCATTTTATATTTAAAAATCTTAATCTAAAAGTAAAGTTTAAATTTATTTTAAACTTAATAAAAAAGATATTTATTATTATATCCAATAAGGGGGGTATATTAATCAAAAAATTAAAAATACATTTATACAAATCCAATCTATCAAATATTATTAATTTTGTAGAGTATTTTTTATTTTTTATTTTTATATTTATATTTTTGTTAAAAAATTCAATAAAATTATTATAAAAACTGTAAGAAATCGTATAGAGACTAGTTGAGGTATCAAGGTAATATACAAATGTTACAAGGTAAGGTGAGTGTACTAGTGTGCATACAGATTGATATTTAAATTATTGCTTGGTTTTTAAATACATGATAGTGAATATAATAGTTTAAATAGATAATCAACAAAAAAAATAACAAAATGAATTGGGTAGGAAATAAATTTGTGAATTGGATATTTGGGTATAGAGTGTTGAATTGGATAGAAATTAAATCTGTGAATTGGATATTCGGGTATAGAGTATTGAACTAAATAGGAGTTAAATCTATAAATTGGATATTTGGGTATAAAATGTTGAATTGGATAGGAGATAAGTCTAAACTAAACATTCGGATATATAGGATGTTGAATTGGATATGAGTTGTTTTTTGGTAGTTTAAAAGTTTGTGTAGGGTAAAGGTTTAAATAGGTTTTTTGTTGTACATATTAAAATAACATTATTAATATGGTTTTGTGAATTTTGAGGTTTGGATCTGGGTACTTCCTTATTCTGGATTTGTGGTTTGTGTTGCATTGTGTGGTTTTTTTTTTAATTATAGTATTACTTAAATATTTCCTATAATTATTCTAAAAATTTTTCCAGTTAATTGGATTTTTGTTTAAAATTCATTATGCTAAAAAAGCTTTATTATATAATCCCCTCTTTTAATATTGATGTTTTGTTAATACTCTAATCTGATATTTAGAATTTTGGTGGGTCCTTTGCTACAGCAGTATCTTTTGTTAATCTTAAATGGTATGAATTTTTGATAACTATTTTTACAAAAAATGTCTATAAGTAACATTTTTTTTGGAGTTTTCATACTTAAATTTTTTTTTGGTGATTTAAATTTTAAATTTTCGGATTTTGACTTTTTTAATTCTAATAGATTCTGGTTTTGATTGTATAGAATCAAGATTTTCTGGTTTTTTTTAGAAATTTTAATTTTCAAGTTGGTTTTTTAACTTAATTAAGAAATTTCATTCAGTGTTATAATTTTATTAAATGATTAATTTATTATATGAATGGATTTCTTGCTGCTGATATTTTTAAATTATTCTGTCCCTAAGATCATAAAGAATATTTTTATTAGGATATTTCACCTAGTTTTTGCTAGTTTGGCTTGTAGCCTCAAAATCTTGTAGTATAAACTAATATATCTAAATTCTAATATCTAGGTGTTAAAAAAATCTAATACAGAAAAAATGTTTTAAGTGATATCAAAATATTGGAAAATTTTGATTAATTCGTTTAATTCTTTAAAATGATATGAGAATAAAATTGTAAAATTTATTATGTTAGACAGGGGGACCAAGTCAATTAGGATGGGATTTATAAAATTTGTTGAACAATTTCTGAGCATGGGTGATGTTGAATGTGAGTTGCCAAATAAATTCATTCCAGCTTTTCCACTAAAAAAAATACTAAAATTTGTGATAATAAATTCACAAATCTAAAATTTTTTCAATTTTATATTCTTTTTTATCATCAACAATAATTAGTGGAAGTCTTTTTTTATAATTTTGATTAAAAAATGTATTATCTGATAATAAATGGAATAAATAGGTATAAAAAATAGGATAAATTTTTATTAAAAGGGGAAACTTCAACTTATATACTCATTTTCCTATGGACTTAAGGATCTAAAATAGACTTTCTATTTTATTAGACAGTTTTGGGCAAGGGTATACCATCTTAATATTTTGCATATCTAGCCAGATGTAATCTTCTTTCTTGTATTCAGATGTAGGTTATCTTCATTTATTTACTTATTTTTATTAAATTTGTGTGACACAGTTGATTTCTGCTCTAAAAACATCTTATAATTCTTCCATTTATTATATAAAATCTTTAACTTATTCATTTCTAATAAGTCGTCAGAATTTTTGGAATTTGAAAATATCTAAATTTTATCCATAATTTACAACAAAAGGGAAGATTTTTATAGTATCTGATACTTTATTATTATATAAATATTTAGCTAAAGGTAATTAAGTAACCCAATTGTTTTACTGGTAATTAACATAAACTCTAAAATATTACTCAATAATACTATTGATTTGTTCTATCTATCCATTGGTCTGCAGATATTGTGTTATACTAAATCAATAATAAATCTTTAATTGAATATTTATTTTATCCCAAAATTTATTAAAAAAATTTTTTCTTCTATCTAATATAACTTCTTTAGGTAGTTTATGTAATTTCCAAATATTTCAAAAAAATATTTTAGTTAAACTTTTAACACTAAATTTTTTAATCATCAGAGATAAATAGATTATTTTAGAAAATCAGTTTACCATGATAAAGATTATATTATGACCATTATTTTTGGGTAGTTTAATAATCAAATCAAACAATATATTTTATTAATTTCTTTCAACAATTTATAGAAATTGTAATAACCTTTAAAAAACATTTCTTAATGTTTTAATTTGTCTACATATATGGTAGTTATCTACATATCTATCAACATCTTTTTTAATTCCTTTTCAAATGTATTATCTTTGAATAAGTTTGAATATTTTAACTCTTTTTAGGTATTTTGCTGTAAAATGATCATAATATTGTTGCAAGATTTCTTCACAAAATTTTTTTATTATCTGGTATAATCTTACAATTATTATGGTATAATTCTTCTTGTTACTTCTCCATTTTTGATATTTTTATCTTCAGATGTTGTTTGTTACCTTTTCTTAAAACTTTCAAAATATCTTAAATATATAAATCATCTAAAACTACCATTTACCACTCTTCTCATATTATCATAATTTCAATTTATTGGATTTTTTCAAATAAAATAAATATTTTAATTTGATTTTTAATATGTTTATTTTCTTCTTTTTGAGAAAGGTTTTTTGATTTTCTAATTAATACATTAACTTTAATATTAATTTTTCCAGGGATAAAAAATATTTTGAAATCAAACCAAAAAAAATATTCCATTTATTCTACTTATCTTTACCTAAAATGTTGCTTGGTCATAAAATATTTTAAGTTTTTATGGTCTATAAAGATATGTACTTAAATATGGATATTTATTAGATACCTATCCCAGTTTTTAAATACTTAAATAACTAATAATAGTTTTTTATTATGGATATCGTAATTATATTCTACAAAAATCATTTTTTTTGATTGATAGGTTATAAAATGCTAAAGTCCATCATTATATTTTTAAGAGAGAATTGCAACACAGACAAAATTTAAAATATTTATTTCTATTTGTGTTTTTAGTTTAAAATTCCAATATTTTAAAATAAATTTTGTAGTAAACATTTGTTAAAGTATTTGAAAGACTTATTTTTTTTTATTCTCTTAGTGAAATATTTGTTTTTTTTTAGTTAAGTTATAGAAAAATTTAACTATTTTTGCATAATTTTTAATAAATTGTCAATAAAAATTCGTAAATTTTAGGAAGGATTATATTTCTTTGACAACTCCAAGATCTTTTTTCAATTTTTTTTAATTGAGTATGTTTTAAATTTTGGCTAAGTTTATTCTAATACCATCACTTCCCATGATATAGTTTAAAAATTTGGTTTTTTTAGTAAAAAATTTGTATTTAAAAAATTTGTATTTAAAAAATTTTATATAAAGACTTGTTTTCATTAAGGTTTTTAAAACTTTTTTGATATATTGAACATGTTTTTTTTTTGAATTACTATAGATGCAAATATCATCAAGATAGATTATACAAAATTCATCCAAAAAAAGTCGTAAAACTTCATTAATATAAACTTAAAAAGCAACTAATGTATTGGTTAACCCAAAATATACCACCTGGAATTCAAAGTGATCATATCTAGTCTGGAAAACCATCTTTTCCTCATTTTTTTTTGCTATTTTAATATGATTGTATGTTTTATAGATATTTAATCAGGTAAAATATTTGGCTTTCTTGAGTTTGTTAAAGATTTCATTGATACATGGTAGAGGGTATTGATCTTTAATAATAATAACATTCAGTTTTTTTCAATTTATATAAAATCATAATATTCTGTTTTTTTTAAGAACAAAGAGCATAGGTGTTTCCTATAAACTGTTAAATCTTTGAATAAATCCTTTAACTATATTTTCTTTGATTCATAATTTAAAAACTTTAAAATATTTTTCACTCATTAGTTGTAGGGGCTCCCAAATTGACTTAACATCTTAAAAAATAAAGATCTTCATATTTTTTTTTTTTTGTAATAACAGTATATTTCCCTTTTTCTTTAAGAATGCTTTTGCCAAGTTTTTGAATTCTGTGGGTAGTTTAACAGGTTCCTCAACATTAATTTTATCATCAACATAAATAATTTGTTTCCATTTTTTTTTTAGGTTATAAATAGCAAAAATAGATCTTTGTTTTATGATTTTTTTAAAGGTTTTAGTGCTAATAATTGTGATTTTGGGTGTGTACCTCAAATATACTTAATTTTTCTTTTAGTTGATATAAATATTATATTTTTTATGTTATGGTTTTCCCAAGTTTAAAGATTTGGTGGTGTTGACAATATCAGCATTGATAATTTCTTCATGGTCTTAAATTTTCATTTTAAACTAAGTTATTTTTTTAACTGATTTTTTATTCTTGTTAAAATATTTTATGGATTTAGGGGTTTTCTTAGGGTAGAGTGGAAAATTATTTTTAATTACAAATTTGTGATTCATATGTATTCCTGTGTTGTTATTATCCAGACATGCAAAGGTGTTAACAAATTTTTAGGAGTAAGGGTATAGGGTGATAGGAATTTTAGTATGTGGTTCAAATGGGGTTTCAAATTCTTCAAAATTTAAACAAAAAAATGGATTCTAAAATATAAAAAAAACTTATGATATTCTCTGAAGTAAGGTTCTTCTCAAAATGATAGGTGAAAATCTGCTTTTCCGTGTATTATAGGGTATGGTTAGGTGTTTTTTTTTCCCACTTCCTCCTTGGTATATTTTTGTTATTAGTGTTTTAAAATGGATGTTATCTCATTTTAGACGTCTTTATAAATAAATCTGCAAATATTTTAATTACAGGTTAAGTGAGGATTGTAAGGGACTTATCCTACAAACCTTCCAAAAAGTCTTAGAGTCTACTTATTTAAGCAATTGCTAACAAAGTGTTCACTCTCAACACAATATAAACAAAGTTTTTGGGTACAACATCTATCTTTTTTTTTTTGAGTTAATCGTTTTTGAATATTACTAGTAGATTGGTTCATGAATCTTGGACTAAAATAATTATTTTTCCATATCTATAGTAAAAGGTTGATAGAATTAAATCAGCTAGGTAATCCTCAAAATGTCTAAGGTAGCAGATTCTTTCTTGGAAGGCTAATATTAACTTAGTTTTTAGATTTTTCTTTAACTTTCAAAATTTGTTAATTATTATCTAGTATCTAATAAAAAGAAATAAATTTGTTGAATTTAATTAATAACTTCATTTGAGTGATCAAGATTTTTTTGACTTTGATATATAAACTGTTATGAAAGTAAACAATTTGTACAAAATTATTATAATTTAATCATCCTATTAATTGTCTGAATTTTGTGAAGTATATAAAAAAAGGCTTATTAGTTTATTTGAGTTTACACAATTCTTGTTTTGCTGTATTGGTAGGATTGGAATTGCCAAAAGCCTTTTCTAACCATGTTGTGAATTCTCCATAAAAAGTTTATGATTATTTCTTTTCATCAGTATTATACTTATTAAAACAAAAGTCTGTTAAATTTCCTTTTAGCAAACTAACAGTATAGGAAATTTTTATTACTAATTTTTGGAATCTGGCTTATTTTCCTTCGTACTTATTGTTCAATTGGAAGAAAAAATTTCAAAATTCATGGAATTTTGTACCATCAAATAAATCAGGGTTTGGAAATTTAAAAATAAAAATTGAGGTAGAAGTAATAGTTATTCCCAAGTTATTTTTAAAATATTCAAAAACAGCCATAATAACTGCAATTTATTCTTCAGAAAACCCAAAAAAATTAATAGCAGTTAATTTAAAAATAAACATTTAAATATTAGGTTAATAAAGTTATGAAGTAATAAAGTATAAGAAATTGTATAAAAACTAATTAAAATATCAAAGTAATACACAAATATCACAAAACAAAATAAGTGTACTAGTGTGCATACAAATTGATACTTAAATTATTACTTAATTTTTAAATACATAACAATAAATATAATAGTTTAAATAAACAATCAATAAAAGAAATAATAAAGTAAATTGGGCAGGAGATAAATTTATGAATTGGATATTTAGACATAAAATATTAAACTAAACAAGAGTTAAATTTGTGAATTGGATATTTGGGTATAAAATATTGAATTAGATAGGAGTTAAATCTATGAATTGGATATTTAGACATAGAATATTAAACTGGATAGGAAATAAATCTAAACTAGATATTTGGATATATAGAATGCTGAATTGGATATAAATTATTTCTTAGTAGTTTAAAAATTTGTATAAAACAAAAGCTTAAATAGGCCTTCTACCGCACATATTAAAATAATATTATTAATATAATTTTGTGAATTTTGAGGTCTAAATTTGGGTACTTTCTTATTCTAGATTTGTGGTTTGTATTACATCGTGTGGTTTTTCTTCCAACCACAGTATTGCTTAAATATTTCCTATGGTCATTCTGAGGGTTCCTCTGGCTAACTGGATTTCTGTTTGAAGTTCATTATGCTGGGAGAGCTTTGTTACAAAAACTAAAAATTCTAACAATATCTAAAATTTCTATTAAACGGTTTTCTTTAAAAGTATATTCAAATTTTTCTCAATAAAAAAAATATATTTAAAAAACAATATTTTCAAAATATATATTAATAAATCTAATTTTAATTTCATTATTTAGAAATCTTCCTAATTAAAATATAAAAAATTATTAAATTAATTAAAAAATTAATCAAATTTTTTAAATTATTTTTTATATTTAATTAATTTTTTTAATTTTGATAATCTATAAATTTTTTCTAAAAAAAAATTCTTGAAATATATAATTTGTTTTTTCATGTCAATTATTATTTTAACAATTTCTTGCAGAATCATTTCTTCTAATAGATTCTCTTTTTTTTTTCCTTCATTATATTCTTTGTTTTCTTTTTCCTAAAGGGGGTGTTAAAACAGCTAGTCTACAGATCCAAACTGCCTGTTAGTACCTTCTACACCTTAAATAGGGATGTCAATAATTGCTACAAACATTTCTATTATTGATTAACTTAATTAATTATTTATTTTATCTATGACATCTTCAAAATAGTATGATTCAATACTATTATCACTACTTAAATATCTATATAATAATAAATATTCCAAATTATTATTTATCCATTTCTATAAAATCACTATACTATCACAATCCTATTTTTTTTTAAAATTAATCTTCTTTTATAAAGATATTTCTTTTATTTTTTATAGCACTTTTCTTATATAATTTAAATTATTCTTCATACACATATATTCTTTTTGTCTCTAAAAATTAAATCAGTCAAAATATTACATCTATCCTAAAGCTTCCTAATAGAATTTTTTAAAACAACTAACTCACTCTATTAAACTGTTTTTTTTATTTAACTACTCAAATTTTAAAAAGAAGTATATATATTCACAAATAAATAAATAAATAATATAAAAATATAACAATATATAAAAATAAAATATTTCTAAATACTCAAATATATTAAGTAGATAACTAAGTAAATTAATTAATGAAATTTTAAAATAAGTTGAAAACTATTATTATTTAAAAATCCTTATATACATAATAAAACTTTATATAAGATAAAATATATATCTATATAATCCATACAACCATACATATAAATATATATATCTATATGGTCCATACAGCCATACATATAAATAAATATATCTATATAGTCCATATAGCCATACATGTAAATATATTAGACAAATATCTGCATTTCACACTCTAAAACAATTTTAACAAAATAAATATTAATGTACAAATTTGTAGATACTTTTCTGAATATAGCCCATAATTAAGTATATTTTCTTCTATACTTGTTATATGAGGTCAGGAAGGTGGTGAATGAAGACCAAGTTAGGATGTTTGTCATGCCAAGCCATACTCAGTATGGAGAGGCCGTGACAGTTTATATATTATATTTATTAAAAACATATTAATTATAAATTTATTAAAATTTTTTTATTTTTTATTGGTTATTTTATGGTATAAAAATAGTTATTTTAGTTAATTTACAAATTATAACTAAAATTTTATTATATAAAAAGTTAATTAAAAATTTTCTTATAAATAGTAATTTTTAAACAAAATTATAAATAATAATTTTAAAAAATACATTAAAAATATTATATAATTATAATATTTTATATAATTTATATTAGTTAAACTTATTTTTACAATATATATTATACATTTTAATATATTTTTAACCAGAAATAAAATTTAATAATTAATTTTTAAATATAATTAATTTTTAAATATAATTAATTTTTAAATAACCATAACATATTCTACTGTGTAGTGAAACATACTGTGTAATGAAATACAAAATTTTAAATTTTAAAAAATTATAATAAATTTATTTCTAATCCAAAAATTCTAAAAATTTTATATAATTTAGAAACTATTATAAAAAATAATATTTTAAATTTTTAGAACTTTTTATGTATTCTTTAAATTAATATTAATTTTTAAACTTTTAAATTTTATATTTTTATAAAATATATTGTTTGCCAAATTTCAGCATTATATTATGCTACCTTTTTTTTATTTAAATTATAATGTAGAATTTCTGTATTATATTCATTTTACTATTTATTTTATTATTTATTTATATAATTATTATTTTTTAAACCATTTTCTAAATCATCCTCTAAACTATTTTTTGAACCATTTTCTAAACTATCTTCTAAATTATTTTCTGAACCATCCTTCCCAACATCCTCCCTAACATTTTCTTCAACATCCTCTACATTATTTTCTTTAATATTTTTTTGAGGATAATTTTGAAGATATTTGGTTTTATTATAATTTCTATTATATTTATAATTACTACTATTATCATAAAAGTAATTATAATTTTTTTAAAATTTTATATTTTTAATATCCAATTTTATAATCTTATTCTACCATAATTTATTAAGATTTTGATTATTTAAAATATAAGTATTAATAAGCTTTGATTTATTATATTTATTTTGTAAAATTTTTTTATTTACAATACATAATTAAATATTAATTTCCTATAAGATTACAATTTTATTTATAACTCTTTTTATTATTCTACTCAATTAATAAATATAATTAATAATTAATAAATTAAATAAATAATCAACATATGTAAAAATCTTATTAATAATTTTTTGAATAGATTATAAACATGTTAATATTTTAATAATTATAATAATTACAGTAATTACAATAATTATATTAATTACAGTAATTACAATAATTATATTAATTACATTAATTAAAATTTGAAATTGGGCAACTTCATTATATTATAATTTTGATAAAATATTCTCTAGATTATATAATACTAATCCTATATCCTACCATATTATCTTAATTAGATTTTCCAAAACAATATTTTTTTTAATTTTCATTAATAATTTGATAAATATTTACTTATTAACATTAGTAATACCATTATACAAAACATAATTGATAATATTGTTATACTATTTATTATATATTATATTAAATTCAATATTTAATAATTATAGATAATATATATTATACACTAGTAAATATAAAATAATAATATTCTTCTAAATATAATAACTAATAAATTCTATATTAACATAATTATTATAACTATTTAGTAACAATATATATATATAATTATTAAAAATCTTAATTCTTAAATCAAATAAATATTCTAATTATTAAACACCTAAATCTCTATCTATCCATTTATTAAATAATATTATAAATAACCAACTCTTTATCAATTCAATAATGTTATTAGTATACCAATTAAATTAGTAATAAATGTTTTTAAAAATGATAAATAAAAGAAAAATAATATTATATATATTAATATATTTAATAATAATAACTAATTTATAATTATTAAATTGTTTTATAAACCAATTTTTGGATACTATTAAAACCATTATTTTCAATATCTGAATGTTATTTATAATAAAATCTTTTTCATTTATATTTTATAATATATTTTCTATAATATTATTTTTTAATTTAATATCTAAAAATAATTAATAAAAATAATTAATAAAAGTTAAATTATTAATTTTAATTTTAATATTATCTAATGCATATAAATATGCAAAATATAATTTTAAATATTATTTCATAAATTATTCTATTTAATGAATATCTAAATCCTAATTTGCCAATTTGGTAATCATATTATATACCATATTTATATGTAGAGGAAATCTTTAGTTATACAATCATATTATTTATTATATTAATATTTTTTTCATTTTTTAGTAGTATTACCAATTATAATTAACATATTATGATCTGGTCCATTTTACTATTAATTTTTTTAGATAATATTATAAATAATATATTATAAGTATATGTTAATATATATATAGATAAAAAATCTCTTTTATATATATTATATTTTTTATATTTTGTTTATAAATTTTCTTATTATTATTTTAGTAATATAAATATTGGGTAGGTTAATAATGGTTTTAGGATTATTAAATTATGGTTATAGTAATTATAGTGGTTATAATGATTATAGTGATTATAATGGTTAATTATGATAATTATGGTTATGATGGTTATAATAATTATAATAATTATAATAATAATAAGAGGTTTGAAGTTAGAATACAATATAGTACTAAAATTTGATAAATAATATATCTTATAAAAATATAAAATTTTAAGATTTAAAAATTAATATTAATTCGAATAATACATGAAAAGTTCTAAAAATTTAAAATATTATTTTTTTATAGTATTTTCTAGATTATATAAAATTTTTAGAATTTTCAGATTAGAAATAAACTTATTATAATTTTTTGAAATTCAAAATTTTGTATTTCATTACGCGGTGTGTTTCACTACACGGTAGAATACATTAATGATTATGCAAAGAATTTTATGTTAATTAATAATAGTTTTAAAATGTTAAATAAAGAAATAATATATTTACCAATTGCAAACCATTTTTTCTTCATAGAATTTAGTTATAGCATAGAGAATAATATCTTGATATTTTTTTTGGGGGTTATTTTAATTTTTTGGTGAAGTTGTATCCTGCCATTTTAATAATTTTTAAGATATAATAATATTAATATAATTTAGTATTTTTCCTATTAATTTATTTTATTTATTATTAAATATTTTTTTTGTAATTAAGACAATATTGTTTTTTTTTATCTAAATTTATTATAAATTTTTTAAGTTTTTTTTTTTTTCTTTTTTTATTTTATTCTAAAATTTATCATTATTTTAATTATTAAAATATAACGATTTGCACCGGGAAGAGGATCACACGCAGAAGAGGATCACTTTTTTTTGAATCTAATTTATTTTTTTATAATTTTATTTTTAATTATAGAAATCTAGAAAAAATATATATATAAAAGAAATCAGTATTTTCTAAAATATATTAAAATTTTATATTATTTTAATTAATATTTAATTTTTAATTAATTTTTAAAAATTGATTTTTTGCGTTTTTTTATGTTTTTTACCATATAAAAAAATGTATTGTTTTATATAAATTTGTATGTAGATTTTTTAATTTTTAAATTAAAATTACTTAAAATTTTGTATATATATATATACAAAAAATTTTAATATATTAATTATATATAATAAAATATTAAAATTACACTAAAATTATTAAAAAAATATCAAAAATTAACAAAGTTATTAAACTTTATATTTTTTAATATTTGTATGTAAAACAATACATTTTTATAATTTTTAAATATTAATAACTTTTTTAATTTTAAATAATTTTAAATAATTTCTGAATAATTATAATTAGAATGTTTTATATTTTAACATATTTAAATTTTATAAAATCTAATAAATTAAAGTTTTTTTTATGATTTCAAAAAAAAAATTACTCAACACAAAAATCTATATAACACATTTTTTTTATATAGCAAAAAACACAAAAAAACGCAAAAAAATCAAATTTTAAAAATTAATTAAAAATTGAATATTAATTAAAATAATATAAAATTTTAATATATTTTAGAAAATACTGATTTCTTTTATATATATATATTTTTTCTAGATTTCTATAATTAAAAATAAAATTATAAAAAAATAAATTAGATTCAAAAAAAAGTGATCCTCTTCTGCGTGTGGTCCTCTTCCCGGTGGAAATCGTTATATCTAAATCTTCATTAAAAATGAGTTTATTATATATGGTTTTAAATTATATTTTAAAATATATTATTAAATATTAAAATAATTTTTATTATTCATAAATTAATTATTTATAATATATATAATCTTATTTATAAATTTATTAAAAATATTTATTTATTCTTTATTAATATGAAATATAATTTTCTTAAGGAAAATTATTCTAAAGCCAATAATATTTTTTTTAATTAAAAAAAATAAAAAATAATTAAAAAAAAAAATAATAACTTACATATCCTTATTTTTATTATTATAATTGATTAATTCCAAAATTAGTATTTAAATATCTAAATTTATTCCTTTTTTTTCTAATAAGAAAAAAAATTTTTTTTTCCAAAATCTATTATTCAATTCTTTTAAAATTTTAGATAATAAATTAAATTATTTGAATTTTCTTAATTTCCTTATTTTCTGTAATTTGAAATTATTTATATTATTATATATTATTTTATTGGTTTTATAACCAATTTTTTTTAAAATATTTTTTCTCATTATATTTTTAATATAGAGGTTTATTAAATTTTGAAAATTTATTAATTTAATAATATTTTTAAAAATTGTAAATAGTATTAAAGTTTATGAAAACTGGTTTATAAATTTTATTAAAGTGGTATTATCTATTTTTTTT
>JAJTTV010000031.1:0-33250 GCA_036971225.1 Arthrobotrys sinensis
TTAAAATAAATTATATAAAATTTATTTAAAAAGGGTTGTAAAACTTTATTAATATAAATTTAAAAAATAACTAATATATTAATTAATTTAAAATACATAATTTAAAACTTAAAATAACTATATCTAATTTAGAAAACCTTTTTTTTTTTTTTTTTTTTTTTTTTTTTTTTTTTAATTTAATTATATATTTTATAAATATTTAATCAAATAAAATACTTAATTTTTCTAAATTTATTAAAAATTTTGTTGATATACAACAAAAAATATCAATCCTTAATAATAATAACATTTAATTTTTTCTAATTTATACAAAGTTATAATATTTTATCTTTTTTAAAAACAAAAAGTATAAATACTTTTCATAAACTATTAAATTTTTGAATAAATTTTTTAATTATATTTTTTTTAATTTAGAGTTTAAAGATTTTAAAATATTCTTTACTAATTATAAAAATTTTTAAACTAATTTAGTATTTTATAAAATAAAAATTTATATATATATATATATATTTTTTTAAAAATAATAGTATATATATATTTTTTTTTTAAAAAATACTTTAGTTAGGTTTTGGAATTTCTAAAATAGTTTAATAAATTTTTTAATAATAATCTTATTATTAACATAAATAATTTATTTCTATTTCTGTTTAAATTATAAATAGTAAAAATAAATTCTTATTTTATAATTTTTTTAAAAATTTTAATGTTGATGATTATAATTTTTGATGAATATTTTAAGTATATTTGATTTTTTTTTTTTAATTGATTTGGATGTTATATTTTTTATATTATAATTTTCCTAAATTAAAAAGTTTAGTGGTGTTGATAATGTTGGTATTAATGATTTTTTTATAATTTTGGATTTTTATTTTAAATTAAGTTATTTTTTTAATTGATTTTTTATTTTGTTAAAATATTTTATAAATTTAGGGGTTTCTTTAAAATAAAATAAAAAATTATTTTTAATTATAAATTTATAATTTATATATATTTTTGTGTTACTATTATTTAGATATGTAAAAATATTAATAAATTTTTAAGAATAAAAGTATAGGATAATAAAAATTTTAATGCGGGGTTTAAATAAGATTTCAAATTTTTTAGGATTTAAATAAAAAAATAAGTTTTATAATATAAAAAAAATTTATAATGTTTTTTAAGATAAGATTTTTTTTGAAATAATAAATAAAATCCTATTTTTTTGTGTATTATAGGGTATAATTAAGTATTTCCTTTTCCCACCTTTTCTTTAACATTTTCCTATTGTTGATGTTTTAAAATAAATATTATTTTATTTTAAACATTTTTATAGGTGAATTTTTGAATATTTTAATTATAGGTTAGGCAAAAATTATAAAAAATTTATTTTGTAAGTTTTTTGAAAATTTTTAAAGCTTGTTTATTTAAATAATTATTAATAAAATATTTATTTTTAATATAATATAAATAAAATTTTTAAATATAATGTTTAATTTTTTTTTTTAGGTTAATTATTTTCAAATATTATTAGTAGATTAGTCTATGGGTTTTGGGCTAAAATAATTATTTCTTTAGGTTTGTGATAAAAAATTGGTAGGATTAAAGTAATTAAATAATCTTTAGAATATTTGTGGTAATATTTGTTTTTGGGGTAAATTAGTATTGGCCTAGTATTTAGACTTTTTTTTTATATCCAAAATTTATCAATTATTATTAAATTTCTAATAAAAAATTATAAATTTATTAAATTTTAAAGGTAAAATATTTTGTATAATTAAAAATTCTTTAATTTTAATATATAATTTATTTTATACATAAATAATTTATACAATATTATTATAATTTAAGTGTTTTATCAAATACTTAAATTCTATAAAATAAATAGAAAAAAATTTATTAATTTATTTAAAGTTTTATAATTCTTATTTTATAATACCAGTAAAATTAGAATTTTTAAAAATTTTTTTAAGTTATGTTGTAAATTTTTTATATGAGGTTTATAATTATTTTTTTTTATTAATATTATATTTATTGAAAAAAAGTTTTATAGGATTTTTTTTTTAGTAGATTGATAGTGTAGGAGATTTTTGTTGTTAATTTTTAAAATTTAATTTAATTTTTTTTATATTTATTATTTAATTGGGTGAGGAAATTTCAAAACTTATAAAGTTTTGTGTTATTAAAAAAATTAAAATCTAAAAATTTAAAAATAAAAATAAACATAAAAGTAGTAGTTGTTTTCAAATTATTCTTAAAATACTCAAAAACAACCATAATAACTACAATTTATTCTTCAAAAAACCCTAAAAAATTAATAATAAAAATAAACATTTAAATATTAAATTAATAAAATTGTGAATTAATAAAATATAAGAAATTGTATATAAACTAGTTGAGATAATATATAAATGTTATAAGGTAAAATAAGGTATTAATATATATATAAATTAATATTTAAATTATTACTTAATTTTCTAAATACATAATAACAAACATAATAATTTAAATAAATAATTAATAAAAAAAATAATAAAGTAAACTAAACAGGAGATAAGTCTGTGAATTGGATATTTAAATATATAATATTAAACTAAACAAAAATTAAATCTATAAACTAAACATTTGGGTATAAAATATTAAACTAAATAGAAAATAAGTCTAAACTAAACATTCAAATATACAAAATACTAAATTAAACATAAATTATTTCTTGGTAATTTTAGGAGTTTATATAAAGTAAAAGTTTAAACAGGCCTTTTATTACATATATTAAAATAATAATAATAATATAGTTCCATAAGTTGTGAGGTCTAAATCTAAATATTTTTTTATTCTAAATTTGCAATTTATATTATATTATGTAATTTTTCTTTCAATTATAGTATTGCTTGGATATTTTTTATAGTTATTCTGAGGGCCTTTTGGCTGACTGGATTTCTGCCTGGAGTTCATTGTGCTGGGAGAGCTTCGTTACATATATTATAAAATCCTATAATTATAAATAAAATTAGTTAAAATCAGATAGAATACTCTAATCTCAAAAATGGAATAATCTGAAAATATCAATAATAAAAAATCTATTTATATGATGAATTAATTATTTAATAAAATTATAGCTTCAAACAATATTTTTCAACTAGATTAAAAAATCAACCTAAAAACCAAAATTTTCAAAAAAGACTAAAAAGTCTTGATTTTATATAACCAAAACTAAAATATACCAAAATTAAAAAATTTAAAATTTAAAAATCCAAATTTTAAGATATTAAAAAAAAATTTAAATATAAAAATTTTAAAAAAATTATTACTTATAAAAACTTTAACGTTTTGGATAGAAAAGTGAAACAGATTGGAAAGTGAGACAATAAATTACTAATTTTAAAAATTTATTATAAATTAATTATTATGTAAATTTTTTTTTTAGAAATTATATATTTTAAATATTATTAAAAAAAATAATATGTTGTTTATTATATTACACAAAAATTCTGTGTTATATTATCTATAGATTCTGGTATAGGTTTTAGTAGAGGTTTTGGTAGAAGTTCTGACATAAATTCCATAAGTTTTATAGATTTTATAGGTTTTATAATTTTATAGATTCTATAGGTTTTATAGTTTCATAAGTTTTGGCATAGGTTCTACTATAGAAGTTTTAGTATAAAAATTCTGGCATAAATTTTATAACATTTATTCTATAATATAATTCTATAATATAGTATGGTCTCTAACATAGATTTCATAGGTTCCATAAGTTCCGGCATAGGTTCCGGCATAGATTCCGGCATAGATTCTGGCATAATTCTTCCATAGGTTCTGCCATAAGTTCTGCCATAGGTTCTACCATGGGTTCCACCATAATTCTACTATAGAGGTTCTGGTATAGGTGTAGGTTCCATAGGTTCTAGCATAGGGGTTCGGTATAGGTTCCGGTATAGGTTATGGCTTCCATAAATTCTGCCATGGGTTCTGCCATAGGTTCCGCCATAGTTCTGCTATAGAGGTTCCGGCATAGGCGTAGGTTCCATAAGTTCTGGCATAGGGGTTCGGCATAGGTTCTGGCATAGGTTCTGGCATAGGTTTTGGTATGGTTTTGGCATAGGTTCTAACATGGTTCTGGTATGGTGGTGGTGGTGGTGGTAGTGGTAGTAGTGGTGGTTATAATATGATAATAATTAGAAAAAATGCAACACAACACTAAATTTTGGCTATATTTTGTTTAAATCTTAACAATCAACACAACTATAAAACATTTATAAAAACACAAAATTTTAATGTTTAAAAATTAATATTAATTTGAATAATATATGAAAATCTTTAAAATTTTAATATATTATTTTTTTTTTAATAATATTTAGAATATATAATTTTTTTAATTTTTTTTATATTATAATTAATTTATAATAATTTTTTAAAGTTGAAAATTTACTGTCTCACTTCCCAGTCTGTCTCACTTCCCCATCTAAAACGTTATATAAAAATAATTATTAAAGATTTATAATATCTAAAATTAATAAATAATATTATTATAATAAAAAATTTATTAAGATTTTAAATATTAAATTAAAACATCAATAAAATATTAATACTAAAAAAAAAATTATATAATAAAAATTTTTTAATATAATAAATTCTAATAAAAATTTAATTAATTAAAAAAGTTTTTAAAATAATTATAAAAAATATTTAAATAATACTATAATTAAAAAAAAAATTATATAATATAATATAAATTATAAATTTAAAATAACGAAATATCTAAATTCAGATTTTATAATTTATAAAATTATATTATTATTATTATTTTAATATATATGGTAAAAAGTTTGTTTAAGTTTTTATTTTATATAAATTTTTAAATTATTAAAAAATAATTTATATTTAATTTAGTATTTTATATATTTAAATATTTAGTTTAAATTTATTTCCTATTTAATTTAATATTTTATACCTAAATATTTAGTTTATAAATTTAATTTTTGTTTAATTTAATATTTTATATTTAAATATCCAATTTATAAATTTATTTTTTATTTAATTCATTTTGTTATTTTTTTTGTTAATTATCTATTTAAATTGTTATATTCATTATCATGTATTTAAAAATTAAGCAATAATTTAAATATTAATCTGTATATATACTAATATACTCATTTTACCTTATAACATTTGTGTATTATCTTGATACCTCAATTAGTTCCTATACGATTTCTTATACTTATAATATTATGATTAAATATTTTTTATAACTAATTTTTCTAAAGTATTTTAGAAACTCATACTAACTTTTAAAAAAATAAAAAAAAAAATTTATTTTAGTTTTTTAAATATTATTTTGTTTTTTATTATATGCCAGATATTTATCAAACAATTTAAGAAAATTTTTATGAAAATAATTTAATGATTTTCATATTACCTTCTTAATTTTTTTTTTTTTTAGAATGTTTTTATTTAATTTATTTATTATATCTTTTTTATATAAAGCTGTTTTTATATAAAAAAATATTTTTTTTAATATTTTTTGATGATAAAATTTATTTATTTTTAATAATGAATTATTTTAATTATTACTATTTAAAAAATTTTTAATATCTTAAAAAATCATAATTAAAATTTTGACAAATTTGTTTAATATTTTTACACTTTTGTTTAAGCCTCTTCAAGATAATTAAAAATTTTTTTTAATTTTGTTATTTTTTAATTTTGAATTTATAAAATATGTTTTCTTAAAAAAAAAATTAGTTAACCTAAAAAAAGTTTTAAACACTTCTACAAATAACACTTACAAAAAATTATATTATAATTTATTTTATTTTATTTAATATAAATTATATAATATTTTAAACCTTCTATTATAATATATTTATATTTATTTTTTAAATAAAAATTATAAGTAATAATAATAATTAATTTTTTTTAACTATAAATTATATAAGTTTTTTATTTATTTTAATAAATGAAGATTTTTAATTTTTAGATTGTTTTTTAATATTGTTTGTGTTTATAGTAATGTGTTGATTTTAAAAAAAAGGAATATTTAAATTTTTAAATTTGATTTATACTTCAAAGGAAGAAAAAGAAAATGTCACAGCCCAGCCATATTTCATCCCAGTATGAAAATATCTTAACATGACAAACATACTTCCTATTTCACCACCCTTTTATCCCACAGGATTATTTAAACTATAATTTTTCGGAATTTTATTTATCAGAACCATCAGCTTACTTTTCTATACTCATATTTACTTCTTCTTAATATTTCCTATTTTAAACATAATAATCCAATATCTACACTATTAGATTATTTAACAATACTTCATATTATTAACTAACCTATAATTACTTGATTTAATAACTTTGCCTGATCAGACAATCTTATCTGATATGATAATATCTTATAGATATATACACCCATCTGTATGAAGTTTTATTATATATATAAAGATTTTTAAGTAATAACAATTTTATATTTACTTTAAAATTTTATTAATCAATTTATTTAGTTATCTACCTAATATATCTAAATATTTAAAAACATTTTTATTTCTATATATTATTATATTTTTATATTTTTTATTTATTTATTCATGAATATATATACTTTTTTTTTTAAAATTTAAACAATTAAGTAAAAAAAATAACTTAATAAAATAAGCTAACTATTTTAAAAAATCTTATTAAAAAAATTTAAAACAAATATAATATTTTAACTAATTTAATTTTCAAAAACAGAAAAATATATATATATATAAAAAATAATTTAAATTATATAAGAAAAAATATTATAAAAATAAAGAGAAGTATTTTTATAAAAAAAAAAATTAACTTTAAAAAAAAATTGGATTGTGATAGTATAATAATTTTATAAAAATAAATAAATAATAATTTAGAATATTTATTATCATATAGATATTTAGGTAGTAATAATAATATTGAATTATATCATTTTAAAAATACTATAAATAGAATAAATAATTAATTAAGTTAATCTATAATAGAAATGTTTGTAGCAATTACTGATATCCCTATCCAAAATATGGAAGATACCAATAGACAGCCTAAATTTATAGACCAATTTTTAGAATAATTTTAACAATAATTAGAAAAAAAGGAGTTAGATAATTTCAGTAAGGAAGAAAATGAAGAAGAAGAAAACGAAGAAGAAATGAATATCATGTCTGAAAAAAACACCATTAAAATAATCTTGAACATAAAAAAACAAATTAAGAAATTTAAGAATTTTTTTTCAGAAAAAATTTACAGATTACTAAAATTAAAAAAATTAATTAAATATAAAAAATAATTTAAAAATTTGATTAATTTCTCAACCAACTCAACACTCTTTTCATCTTTTAACTAAAAAATTTTTTTAATAATATTTCAAAAATTTTATTTATTAATATATATTTTAAAAAATTTGTTTTTTAAATTTACCTCTTATATAAAAAAAAATATAAAAATACTTTAATAACAAATTATGTAATTAAAATCCCAGATATTGTTAAAATCTTCAATATTTATATCAATTTTGTTAAATTTTTTTAATAAAAATATAAATATAAAAATAAGAAAGAAGAAGTACTTTACAAAATTGATAATATTAGGTAAATTGGGTCTGTTTGAATATATTTCCAACTTTTTAATTAATATGTTTTTTTTATTAAATATAATAATAAATGTTTTTTTTATTGAGTTTAAAATGAATTTAAACTTTACTTTTAAACCAAAATCCTTAAATATAAAATAATTAAGGATAATTTTATTTATTGAGAAATACAAATATATATTATTAAAATAGATAATATTACTTATTAAGTCAAAAATAATAATTTTTAAAATAAATTATTTCAAAAAGTTATTTTAAATTTATTTTAATTATTTAACAAAAAAAAGTTTATTTTTAAAAACAATAATATTAATCCCCTAAATAACTAATAAAAAAAGAATAATTTAGAAAGATAGTAATTAAAAAAAATTTTTAAACCAACTTTTATAAACTTAAATATTATTAAAAATTTTCAGAAAAAATATAATATTAATAAGTCACCAAAATTTAATAAACTTTTTTATTAAAAATGTAATAAAAAAAAACATTTTCAATGAAACTATTTTTAAAATAATATATAATATAAAAATCAATTTTGCAATATTAAAAACCAAAAAATTATCTTAATTTGAATGATTTAATCTAATATTTAAGATTTTAAACAAATTTAATAATAAATTTTTTTAAAAAAAAATTTTATTATTACTTTTAAAAAAATCTGATTTAGATATTTAAATACTTACCCCAAAATCTATTACTAAGGATGAAGAAGAGGAAATATAAATTAATTTTTCCTTAAAATATTTTTCTTATTTTCCTAATTAAAAAGAATATTATTAACTTTAAAACAACCTTTTTTAAAAACAATATATTTTCTATTAATGATGATTAAATAAATAATTTTATTAAATTTATTTTTATTATAATTTTTATTATGAATGATTTATTTATGAATAACTTAAATCATTTTAATATTTTGTGGTTTACTTTTAAAATTAATTCTGTTGTATCCAATATCACCAATATCTATATATTATTAGGATTTTAGAATTAAATAGTAACTAAAATAACAATAAATATTTTTCTTCTAAAAAAAATTTTATTTTTTTTTCACCTTTTATGGAACTTAATAAATAATAATAATAATGTACCAACTATAAAAAAGTAATTGAAAATTAGAAAATAATCTAAATTATCTTTGGATTTAAAAATTTTCAATGTTTGATTTACTATATTATCTATATTATAGGAAATGTTAGGTATAATTTAATTTGAGAATTTTTTTAATTTAATAATAAAATTTATTAAATAATTATTTATTATGCTATAATAGAATTCTATAAATGGCATTTTGCAAATGATTGGTAGATATACTATAATACTATTGTTGATTTAAACATTTTTTACTATCTTAATTTTATTCCTCATCATTTTAAATATATTGGATACTAATATAATTAAAAGAATATTACTTATTATTTATATAATTCTGAAATTATTAATTATCAAATATATAATAAACAATTATACCTTTGTAAAGGGTGTGTAGAAGACTAACACCAATACATAAGATATAATTATGTAATTAATATTTTTAGCAATTATATATTCTTTTTGTAAATTTGTTATAATTGTTTTACCAAATTTCTCTTTTGTACTGTTATCCAACTATATATTTATCAAGATAGATATTTTTCTACTAATTATGTTTAAAACAAATCCTATTATATTAATTTTTATGTTATAAAAAAATTTTATAAAAAACAATTATTTTTAATTTGTGGGATTACATTTTAAAATTTTATTGAATATTGTTATTTTTATTTTTAAAAAATTTAATTCTTTTAGAAATCTAAATTTCAATTATATTATAATTTAAATTTTTATAAAAAATATATTTTATAATAAACTATATATATTAAAAATTAATATATTTTTTAAATTGAAAAAGATATTACCCTACCAAAAAAATAAATTTATTTTTACTATTTTATTTAATTATTTATTTGGGATGAATTTAAGTAACACCTCCAAAAAAAATATTTTGAAAATAGATAATTTGTTAACAATCTTTTTTAAAAAAACTTTTAATTACCTATTTATTATTTTTTTTTACAATTATAGATATGATGAAGCCTATAAATCATATATTAATAATTTTAATAATAAGTAATATTTTGATTTATAAGATGATTATAATAATAACAAATTCTTTATTAAAAATTTAAATTAAATTAACTTTAAAAATAAATATTATTTAAATGATCTAGCTTTTATATTATTAATTAAAAATTAATCCAAATTTTTATATTTATTTTAAAAAATTATTTTATTATTTTAATAAATGTTAATAGAAACTCTATTAATATTTTCATTAATAGCAAAACAAAAATATATTATATTAATTTTTAAATAATTAAACAATTTAATTTATCAAAAATTTTCAAAATTGATTTTATCTATATTACAACTTTTAATTAATTTTTTTTGAAAATAGTTATTCACAAAACAATTTTTTCATTTTTCATTAATAAATATTTTAAAACTATCTCTATAAATATTTTTAATCTTACATATAATTTAATCTTCAGATAGAATTAATTATATAAATATAATCTAAATATCAACTAAAAATAATAAACCATCAAATTTTTTTAATATAATTATTAATAATTTTAAAGAAAAATATAATTTATTAAGTTAAAAATAGGATAAAAAATCCATCTATTTAATAAATATTATAAAAAGAATTAAAAAACCAACTTAAAAATAAATTTTGTTTTATTAGAATTGTTTTTTTTAAAACCAAAAAATTAATTCAATTTTATAAAAAAAAAGTATTTAAATAAATTAATAAATTAATCTAACAAGTATTTAAATAAATTAATAAATTAATCTAACAAGTATTTAAATTTTTTTAAAAAAAACAAATTATTATTTAAAATCAACCAATTCATATATATTATTTTTTTTAAAAAAAAAATATATAATTAAAATCTCTACCCATTTATATTTACACAAAAAAAGAAATAACTATTTTTTGAAAATATATTAAAAAAAATCTTAAAAATAGATATATACAACTTTTTAATTCACCAATTAAATATTTTATTTTATATATATTAAAACCAAATAAAAAATTTTAAATATGTATTAATTACCAAAACTTTAATATTATTATTATTAAAAATACTAATTTATTTTTATTTATTAATAAATCCTTTAATTAATTTAAAAAAACCAAATATTTTATTAAATTTAACATTATTAATATTTATTATAATATACAAATTAATTTTAAAAAAAAATAGAAAATTATATTTAGATACCATTATAAATTTTTTGAATATTTAGTCATATTCTTTAATTTAATTAATATTTTAGCCTCCTTCCAAATATTTATGAACTATATCTTATATAATTATATTAATAAAATTTATATTATCTATTTAAATAATATTTTTATTTATAATAAAATAAAGGAAAAATATTATAAATATGTTAACCTAATTTTAAAAATATTTAATAAATAAAATTTATAAATTATTTTAAAAAAATCGAAATTTAATAAGTTAAATTCTTAAAAATTATAATTATATTTAATAAAATTAAAATAAACTTTAAAAAAAATTTAAATTATTTAAAATTAATCTAAATTTAAAAATGTTATTAATATACAATTATTTTTAAAATTTTATAATTATTATTATTACTTTATTAAAAAATATAACTTCATATTTATTATTTTTATTAAATTTATAAAAAAAAATATTAAATTTAAAATAATATTTTTATATTTATTTTCTAATTCTATAATTTAGTTTTATTAATTAAAATAAAAATTAATATTTTAGTTATAATTCTAAAAATTTATTTACTCCAATTTTATTTAGATAATAAATGATATTTAATTGTTTATATTTTTTACAAATTTAATATTATATAGTTTTAATATCCTATTTATAATAAAAAATTTATAACTATCATAAAAACATACAAGAAATAATATATTTATTTTCAAACTAAAAAACTTTTTATTATTCTATTTAATTATAAAAATTTTATATATTTTATAATTACTAAAGAATTTAATCAAAAATAAGTTTAATAATAGAAAATTCTTAATAAATATAATATAAAAATAATATATTTTAAAAAAAAAAAACAAAATACCCTAACTAATACTATCAACCGCCAATTAAATCTAATAAAAAACATTAAACTAAATAAAAAAGCCATCTTTAAAAAAAAACAAATTATATTATTATTAATAAAATTTTTAATTTTATTAAACACTTTTTTAAAAAATTTTCTCTATAAAAAATTTACTAAAATATTTTACAATCCAAAATAAAATTATTTTAATTAAAGATATTTTCTATATTTTAATAAAAAAAACTATAAACAAAAATTATTTCCCAATATTATAATATATTAGCATATGGTTATCTAAAAATTGATTATATTTAAGAATTAATTATTAAAACTTATTTTTAATTTAAAATACACAAACACATTAAAAAATATATCAAAACATACAATATATACTATAAAAATAAACCAAATTAATATAAACCTTATAAAATATTATAACCTTATAATATTCTTAATATACTTTTTAAAATTATCATTTATAACTTTGTTTAAGAATTGTTATTAACACATAATTTTTTAACCAACACATTATATAACAAAATCCTAATCATAATTGATAAACTAACCAAAATAACTATTTTTATACCTTAAAATAATTAATAAAAATCTAAAAAACTCTAATAAATTTATAACCAACACATTTTTAACAAATATAATATACAAACAAAGCATATTTCTAACTAAAATTTCTTTTTTACTAATAAATTCTAACAATTATTAATAAATTAAATTAATATCAAATTTAATATCATTACTAAAAAATATATTTAAATTAATAAAACTTTAAAACAACTTATTTAAACTCTAGAAATTTATCTTAAAAATTTTCTAAATTTTATATAAATTAATTAAATTAATTTATTTTTAATAATAAAATTCACATACAACACTTTTCTATATTCCACCTCAAAATATATATTTTATAAATTTTTAAAAAAATAGATATTAAAAATATTTTTACTATTTTTTTAATTTGAAGTAGAAAAATATATGGAATTTATAAAAAATTTCCACAATAACCTTAAAAAAAACCTCCAATTCTTTTAAAAATAAATATTATATTATTACAATTAAAATTGAGAAGTTTTTTTATTAAAAAAAATAAAATAAAATATATTTATTTATATAAAATTTAAAAACATATTATTTTAATAAAAAACTTAATTATTAAAAATTTAATCTTTATATTATCAAAAAATAATTTGGAAAATATTAATATAAATTAAATATATTTAAATTAACTAAAATTTACAAAAATTTTTATATATTAATCTTAGAATTTGCTTTATTAAGATTATAAGAAAATTTTAAGGATAAAAAAATTAAATATAATAATTTTATTAAATATAATATTAATCAGATTTTTAATGGATTTAGCAAAAAAAACAAATATTTTATAAAATAGTTTTTATTTTATAATCCAGAAGATAATTCATAGTAATTAGAAGATAACATATCACCTAATTTTATTCAAAATTATTTTAGAAATTTTTAAATGTTTACTAAGTAGGATATAATAAAATTTAAGAGGAAATAAGGAAGATTATAAAAATAATAAAAACTAAAAATATATATTTAATTTATTTATAAAGATGAATTAATAAATTTTTTTAAAATATTGAAATCCACACCAATTTTTAAAAAAATAAAAAAACTTTTTATTTTAATTTTTTAAATAATATCTTATTTTTTATTATATGCCAAATATTTATCAAATAATTCAAAAAAAACCCCATGAAAATAATTTAATAACTTTTATATTGTTTTTTCAATCCTTTCTTCCAGAATTTCTTTATCTAACCTACTTGTTATATCTTTTTTATATAAAACTGTTTTTACATGAAAAATACTTTTTTAATACTTTTCAATAATAAGATTTATTTATTTTTAACAATAAATCATTTTAACTACTATTATTTAAAAACTTTCCAACATTTTAAAAAACTGTAGTTGAAACTTTGATAGATTTATTTAATATTTCTATATTTTTATTTGAGTTTTTTTAAAATAATTAGAAATTTTTTTTAATTTTATCATCTTTTGGTTCCAAATCTATAAAATACATTTTATTAAGAAAAAATTAATCAAATTAATGGAAAAATATTTTAAAATATTTTTATAAAATAATACTTATAAGAAATTATATTATAATTTATTTTATTTTATTTAATGTAGATTATATAATGTTTTGAACTCTTTATTATGATATACTTATGATTATTTTTCAAACAATAATTGTAAGTGATAATGGTAATTGATTTTTTTTTAGATATATAAACTTCTTTTTTATCTTAGTAAATAAAAACTTTTGATTTTTTGAATTTTTCTTAATACTATTTGTGCTTATAATAAAGATGTGTTGATTGTTTTTATAAGATTGTTTAAAAATTTAAATTTAAAATTTTAATTTTTATTGCTATTGTACTGTTATATAATATGTTTGATTATATAATTATGTTATTTTTTTAGAAAAAATATATCTGTATAAGAAAAATTTCTATAAAATATTTTCTCCTACAAAATTCTTGTATGAGAATATTTTTTATATAAATTTTTTTTTTAATTTTATTATTTTATATAGTATTATATTTTGCCTACAAGAAAAATTTATACAAAAAATTCCTTAAAGAGAATTTTTTTTTAAAAAAAAGATAGTATTATAGTTTAGTTATATTTTATTTTAATATGAAAATATTTTGGTATGATAAATATGCTTTTTATTTTGTTACTTTTTTATCCCACAAAATTATTTAAATTATAATTTTTTGGAATCTTATTTATTAAAACCATTAATTTACTTTTTTATATTTATGTTTATTTTTTTTTAATATTTTTTATTTTAAATATGATGGTCTAGTATCTATACCACTAAATTATTTAATAATATTTTGTATTGTTAATTAATTTATAATTACCTAACCCAACAACTTTACCTAATTAGATAACCTTATTTAATATAATAATATTTTATATACCTATCTACATAAAACTTCATCATATATATAAAAACTCTTAAACAATAATAATTCTATATTTACTTTAGAATTTCATCAATCAATTTATTTAATTATCTACCCAATATACCTAAATATTTAAAAACACTTTTATTTTTATATACTATTATATTTTTATATTCCCTACTTACCTACTCATAAATATATATACTTCTTTTTTAAGATTTGAGTAGTTAAATAGAGAGAATGGTTTAATAAAATAAGCTAGTTGTTTTAGGAAATTTTGTTAGGAAGACCTGGGACAGGTGTAACAAAAATTATATATATATATTGTTTATATAATTTATATTTTTTGTGGAAAGAATTTTATAACAGAAATTTTGTATATTAAATTTTTTTTTTTTTTATTTTTATATAATAATTTTTTTTATATTAGAATTTTTTTTATACTAATAAAATTTATTAATATTATTTCCTTTATATTAAAAAAATTTTTATAAAAAAAAAAAATAGTGTTATGATTAAGGTATATTCTGTTTTAATCTAAAATATTTTAGTATAACAAATATAAAATCTTATTTTATTATTATTTCATCCCACAATATTATTTAAATTATAATTTTTTAGATTCTTGTTTATTAGGATTATCAATTTATGGTTTTGGAAGTATGTGTTTATTTTTCTAAAATTACCTTTTTTGAATAGCCTAATATCTATATTACTAAATTATTTGGTAATACAAAATGTTACTATTAATTTTCAATTACCTGACCCAATAATTTTATCTAATTCGATAATTTTGTTTGATTTAACAATATTACTTAATATGGTAATATTTTATCTTAAAATAGTTTTTTATATATATAATATATTTTATATATATATATAACTTTATTAATAATGATGATTTTAGTTTTAAATTTTATTAATTAACTTATTTATTTACTTATTTAAATAGTGAGAAATATTCTTATTTTTTTTTATTATTATATTTCTAATATAAATTACTTACTTATTCCCCAAATATATACTTTTTATTAAGAACTGAATAATTAAGTAATTAAAACAATTTAATTTGGAACTAGCTGTTTTAGGAAATCCTAACAAGGGTAACTTGAGACAGGTATATCATAAATTAAATAAGAGTTAAATTTATAAATTAAATATTTAGATATAGAATATTAAACTAAACAAAAAATAAATTTAAACTAAATATTTGAATATATAAGATATTAAACTAAATATAAATTATTTTTTAATAGTTTAAAAGTTTATATAAAACAAAGGTTTAAATAGGCCTTTTATTATACATACTAAATTAATAATAATAATAATATAATTTTATAAATTATGAAATTTAAATTTAGATACTTCCTTATTTTGGGTCTACAATTTATATTATATTATATAATTTTTCTTCTAATCATAGTATTACTTAGATATTTCTTATGGTTATTCTGAAAGCTCCTCCGGCCAATTGGATTTCTGCTTGGAGTTTATTATGCTGGGAGAGCTTTGTTACAAAAATAATAAAATCTTAAGTTTTTTAGTTTTTAATAATTAAAAAACCAAAAATCATAAAATTTTAGTTTTTGTAAGAAATCGTATAGAAACTAGTCGAGGTATCAAGGTAATACACAAATGTCACAAAACAAGGTAAATGTACTAGTATGTATACAAATTAATACTTAAATTGTTACTTAATTTCTAAATATATGATAGTGAATATAATAGTTTAAATAAATAATTGATAAAGAAAATAACAAAATAAACTAGATAGGAGTTAAATCTATCAATTAAATATTTAAATATAAAGTATTAAATTAAATAGAAGTTAAATCTATAAACTGGATATTCAAACATAAAATATTAAACTAAATAGAAATTAAGTTTATAAACTGAATATTTGGGCATAAAGTATTAAATTAGATAAAAGATAAGTTTAAATTAAATATTTAAATATATAAAATATTAAATTAGATATAAATTATTTCTTAATAATTTGAGAATTTATATAAAGTAAAGATCTAAACAAGCTTTTTATTATATATATTAAAATAATATTATTAATATAGTTTTATAAGTTTTAAAATTTAAATTTGGGTACTTTCTTATTCTGAATTTATAATTTATATTATATTGTGTAGTTTTTTTTCCAATTATAATATTGTTTAGATATTTTTTATGGTTATTTTAAAAACTTTTCTGGTTGATTGAATTTCTATTTGAAATTTATTATATTGGAAAAGCTTTGTTATATAATCTTTTTTTTTAGTATTAATATTTTGTTAATATTTTAATCTAATATTTAGAATTTTGGTGGGTTTTTTGTTATAATAATATCTTTTACTGATCTTAAATAACATAAATCTTTAATAATTATTTTTATAAAAAATATTTATAAATAACATTTTTTTTAGAGTTTTTATATTTGGATCTTCTTTTGGTAATTTAGGTTTTAAATTCTTAAACTCTGACTTCTCTAATTCTAATAGGTTTTGGTTCTGATTGTATAGGGTCAAAATCTCCTAATTTTCTTTAGGGGTTTTGGTTTTCAAGTTGGTTTCTTAATTTGGTTGAAAAATTTTATTTAATATCATAATTTTGTTAAATAATTGGTTTGTTATGTAAATGGATCCCTCACCACTAATATTTATAGATTATTCTATCCCTAGGATTATAAGAAATGTTTTTATTAGAATGTTTTACCTAACCTCTACCAGTTTGGCCTATAACCTCAAAATTTTATAATATAAACTAATATATCTAAATTCTGATATCTAAGTATTAAAAAAATCTAATATAGAAAAAATATCTTAAATAATATTAAAATATTGGAAAATTCTAATTAATTTACTTAATTCTTCAAAATAATATAAAAATAAAATTATAAAATCTACTATATCAGATAAAAAAACCAAATTAGTTAGGATAGGATTTATAAAATTTGTTAAACAATTTCTGAGTATGGGTGATATCAGATGTGGGTTGCCAAATAAGTTTATTCCAACCCTTCCACTAAAGGAGATACTAAAGTTTGCAATAATAAATTCACAAATCTAAAATTTTTTCAACTTCATATTCCTCTTTATTGTTAATAGTAATCAATAAAAGTCTTTTTTTGTAATTTTGATTAAAAAATACATTATCTAATAATAAATAAAATAAATAAATATAAAAAATAGAATAAATTTTTATTAAAAAAAGAAATTTTAACTTATATACTTATTTTTTTACAAACTTAAAAATCTGAAATAAACCTTCCATTTTATTAAATAATTTTAAACAAAAACATATTGTTTTGATATTTTATATATCTAACCAAATATAATCTCCCTCTTTATATTTAAATATAAATTATCTTCATTTATTTACTTATTCCTATTAAATTTATATAATATAATTAATTTCTATTTTAAAAACATTTTATAATTTTTTTATTTATTATATAAAGTTTTTGATTTATTTATTTTTAATAGATCATCAGAATTTTTGGAATTTAAAAAATATCTGAATTTTATTTATAATTTACAACAAAAAAGGAAATTTTTATAATATCTAATATTTTATTATTATATGAATATTTAGTTAAAGATAATTAAGTAATTTAATTATTTTATTAATAATTAATATAAATTTTAAAGTATTATTTAATAATATTATTAATTTATTTTATCTATCCATTAGTCTACAGATATTGTGTTGTACTAAATCGGTGATAAATTTTTAACCAAATATTTATTTTATTTTAGAATTTATCAAAGAAAATTTTTTTTTTTATCTAATATAATTTCTTTAAATAATTCATATAATTTTCAAATATCTTAAAAAAATATTTTAGCTAAATCTTTAATACTAAATTTTTTAATCATCAAGAATAAATAGACCATTTTAAAAAATCAATCTACCATAACAAAAATTACATCATAACCATTATCTTCAAATAACCCAATAATCAAGTTAAATAATATATTTTACCAATTTCTTTCAACAATTTACAATAACTATAATAACCCTTAAAAAATATTTCTTAATACTTTAATTTATCTACATATATAATAATTATTTACATATCTATCAACATCTTTTCTGATTTTTTTCTAAATATATTATTTTTGAATAAGTTCAAATGTTTTAACTCTTTTTGAATATCCTACCATAAAATGATCATAATATTGCTGTAAGATTTTTTTATAAATTTTTTTATTATTTAATATAATCTTACAATTATTATAATATAATTTTTCTTATTATTCCTCCATTTCTAATATTTCCATCTTTGGATATTATTTATCATTTTTTTTTAAAGCTTTTAAAATATTTTGGATGTATAAATCATCTAAAATTACTATTTACCACTCTTTTTGTATTATCATAGCTTTAATTTATTAGATTTTTTTGAACAAAATAAATATTCTAATTTAATTTTTAATGTATTTATCCCCCTTTTTTTAAAAAAAATTTTTTAACCTTCTAATTAATACATCAACCTTAATATTAATTTTTCCAAAAATAAAGTGTTACACCTATCCCAGGTCTTCCTCGTGAAATTTCCTAAAACAGCTAGTTCACTCTATTAAGCCATTCTTTTTACTTAATTGTTTAAATCTCAAAAAAAAAGTATATATATTCACAAATAAATAAATAAATAATATAAAAATATAATAATATATAAAAATAAAAATACTTCTAAATACTCAAATATATTAAATAAATAACTAAATAAATTGACCAATAATATTCAAAACTAAAACCATCATTATTCAAAAAATCTTATATACATAATAAAACTTCCATACATCTATAATTAATCACTGCAGTCAGTATAAATAATCAGGTCAAAACTCTGATTATATAAGTCATTATCTGGTCAGTGCTGGTTAGTAAATATGTTATATCAAGTTTTGATAGTACTATCCAATAATTTGGTGGTGTAGATACTGGATTATTATGTTCAAAATAGGAAATATTTTTAAAAAATAAACATGAGTATAAAAAAATAAATTGATGATTTTGATAAATAAAATTCTAAAAAATTATAATTTAAATAATTTTGTGGAATAGAAAAATAGTAAAACAAGAAATATATTTATTATACCAAGATATTTCCATACTAAAATAGAATATAATTAGATTATGACATTATTTTCTTTTTTAAGAAAAATTTTTTTTAGGAAATTTTTTATATAGAATTTTTTTGTAAGCAGGATATGGTGTTATATGAGGTAATAAAATTAGGGAAGAATTTTGTATGGGAAATGTTTTTGTGTGGGAATTTTGTAGGAGGGAATATTTTGTAGGGATTTTTTTTGTATAAGTATATTTTTTTTAGGGAATAATATGGTTATATAATTAAATATATTATATAACAATACAATAACAATAAAAAATTGAGATTTTAAATTTAAATTTTTAAATATTTTTCAAATCATTTAATTAATATAATAATATATTTTTAAACAAAATTAAAAAATTAAAATTAAAGTTTTTTTTTGGTAAATTTTTTAGAATTTTTTGCTAATATATATTAACACAAAAATTTAAAAATTATAATATTAAAACAATGGTTGTATATAATCATTATAAGAATTAAAAATATAATTATTTAACATTAAACAAAATAAAAACATATTTAATTTATACTTATTTTGGAAAATCTCATTACAACACAATTCCCTATATATATTTTTTCTAAAATAATTCTAATTTTATAAATTAATTATCTTTCAATAGAGAAAATCTCAAATTTACATTCTAAAAAAACTCAAAAACTTATCAAAACAAATGAATAGTTGGCAAAAACTCCAAAAAAAATATCAAAATCCATTAAGAAATTTCAAATAATCACAATTAAAATAATTTGTTATTAAAAAAAATTAAAATTTATTATTCAAAAACACCATAAAAATATAATTTATATAAAAGTAATATTAGAGAAGAAGGATATTATAAAAGAATTAATAAAATTTATAATTAAAAATCCTTCCAAAATAGTTAATTATTTTATAAATTTAAATAATATAAATATCTTAAAAACAAAATTTGTAATTTTTATAACAAAATTCTCTATTATTTCAAAACAAAATATTATAATAAATTTTTAAATAAATTTTTTAATTATTAAATAATTCTTTTCCTATTTTTTCTTATTTTTTATATTTTATAATCAATATCAAAAATATCATAAATTTCTTTAAAAATTTTTTATATGAAATTTATCTTCCATTATAAATAAAAATTCCTTTTTTAATTTTATTATCAATATATTTAATTTTTTCTAAATTGTTTACATCTTTTTTTTAACTTTCTAATACCCTACTTAACAAACATCCCAAATTATTTTAAATAAAACTAGATAAAAATAAATAAAATATTCTCTTTAAACTACCAAAAATCATCTTTTAAACTGTAGAATAAAAATTATTTTATGAAATATTTATTATTTTTATTAAATTTTTTAAAAATCTTATTAATATTATATTCAATAAAATTATTATTTTTAATTTCATTATTTTTAAAATTTTTTTATAATTTTAATAAAACAAATCCCAAAACTAATATATAAAAAATTTTATAAATTTAAATTAATCTAAATATATCTAATTTATATTAATATTTTCCAAATTATTTTTTAATTATATAAAGTCTAAATTTTTAATAACCAAATTTTTTATTAGAATAGCATAATTTTAAATTTCATATAAGTAGATATGTTTTATTTTCTTCTTTAAAAAAAAAAAATTTTTTCTTGATTTTAATTATAGTAGTAGGATATTTTTTTTAAAAAAAATTATAAATTTTTTCTTAAATTAACATAGAAGTTTTTTATGGATTTTATATATTTTTCTATTTTTGGTATAATATTTTTTGGTTGAAAAAATAGCAAAAAGGTTTTTAAATTCCATCTTTTTAAGGCTTTGTATGGGGTATACTTATTAATTAAATATTATAAAATATTATATATAAATTCAACCATAAACAACAAATTAATCCAATTATTCTAAACAAAATTTAAGAAACTTTTAAGATAAATTTTAAAAATCTGAATAAAACATTTAATAACTCCATCCATTTAAGCATATCCTTTAGTAACAATATTAAATTTAATACTTCTTTAATTTATACTAAATTATCAGAATTTGGAGGTAAAAAGTAAATCTTAATTGGAAATATGTTTGGTTTGTATACCATATTTATTAAAAACATATTAATCATAAACTTATTAAAATTCTTTCACTTTTTATTAACTATTCTATAATATAAAAATAATTATTTTAATTAATTTATAAATTATAATTAAAATTTTATTGTATAAAAAGTTGGTTAAAAAATCTTTTGTGGGTGGTAATTTTTAAATAAAATTATAGGTAATAACTTCAAAAAATACACCAAGAACATCATATAATTATAATGTTCTATATAACTTATATCAATTAGATTTATTTCTGTAATATATATCACATGTTTTGATATATTTTTTTATATATTTATACATTCCAAACCAAAAATAAATTTTAATAATTAATTCTTATATACAGTCAATCCTTAAATAACTATATACTAAAATATCATAATATTAAAAGATAATTTCCATTTATAATTTTTTTGTTAAAATATAAAAAATATTTTTAAATAAAATAATTCTATTTAAATTTCAAAATATTTTAATAAATCTATTAAATTTTTTAGGATTTTTTTTAAAACAAAATCATTTTTATAATTTTTAAAAAATCTCTCATAAAAAAGGTTTTTAAAAAAATATTTGATGAGATTGAAAATTTTATTAATAATAATATGATTTTATTTTTTTTAAGAATAATTCCTTTATCTGATTCAATATTTTTTACCAGATTTGATCAGTAGCTAATAACATTGGTTAAGGTATTCTTTTTTCCTTTAAAATAAATAATTTTCATATTATATTCATTAAAAATTTCCCACCATCAAACTTATTTTTGATTAAGTTTTTTAGTAGTTATAAAGTATATAAAGTTTTTATAATTGGATAAAATAGGGAAAATTTTTTTTATTTGAAGGTAGATGTGTTATTTTTTGTATGTTTTTATAATAGCTATAAGTTTTTTATTATGAATAGGATATCTAAATTATATGGTGTTGAATTTGTGGGAGATGTAGGCAATTGGGTACCATTTATTATTTGGGTGTAATTAAAATAGATAAATTTCTAAAACTACTACTAAAATATTTATTTTTATTTTGATAAACAAAGCTGGGTTGTAGAGTTGGAAAATAAATGCAAAAATAAAAACTTTTTTAAGGATTTGGAAAACTTCCATTTTTGAGAATATCATTTTAAATTTAACATCCTTTTTCATAAGTTTGATAAGGGTGGTAAATATGAAGTTATATTTTTTAATAAAACAACAATAATAATTACAAAATTTTAAAAATGATTACATATTAATAACATTTTTAAACTTAGATTAATCTTAAATAGTTTAAACCTTTTTAAGATTTATTTTGATTTTATTAGATGTGATTATAACTCCTAAGAATTTAATTTCTGATATATTAAATTTTAATTTTTTTAAAATAATTCATAAATTCCATTTATTAAATGTTTTTAAAACTAGGTTAATGTATTTATAATATTTTTTTTTAATGTTATTATAGATAAAAATATTGTTTAGGTAAATGATATAAATTTTATTAATGTAATCACATAAAATATAGTTTATAAATATTTGAAAAAAAGCTGAAATATTAATTAAACTAAAAAATATAACCAAATATTTAAAAAGTCCATAATAATATCTGAATACAGTTTTCTATTTTTTTCTAAAATTAATTCATATGTTATAATAAATATTAATAATATTGAGTTTGGTAAAATATTTGGTTTTTTTAAACCAATCAAAAAACTTACTGATAAATAAAAAAAAATTAGTATTTTTAATAATAATGATATTTAGATTTTGGTAATTAATATAAATCCAAAATTTTTCATTTAATTTTAGTATAAATAATATAAAATGTTTAGTTAGTGAATTAAAAGATTAGATATATTTATTTTTAAATTTTTTTTCAATATATTCTTGGAGAGTAATAATTTTTTTTTTTATATAAACGTAGATAGGTAGAAATTTTGGTTGTGTTTTTTTTTTAAGGGAATAATATATATGAATTAATTAATTTTAAATAATAATTTATTTTCTCCAAAAAATTTAAACATTTATTAAACCAATTTATTAATTTATTCAAATATTTTTCTTTCATAAAATTGAACTAATTCTTTGGTTTTGAGGAGAATGGTTTTAATGGAATGGGGTTTATTTTTAAGTCAAATTTTTAATTCTTTTTGTGATATTTGTTAGGTAAGGTGTAGATAGACTTTTTATTTTATTTTTGATTTGGTAAATTATATTTTTCCTTGAAATTGTTGGTAATTATATTGAGAAAATTTAATGGTTTATTATTTTCAATTAATATTCAAATTGTGTTTATATAATTAATTATGTTTGAAAACCAAATCATATATAAGATCGAAAATATTCATAATAATAATTTTGAGGTGTTTTTTAATAAAAAATAAAAAAATTATTTCATAAATAATTGTTTTTAAGAGGGATTGGTTAAAAATTATAATATGAATAAAATTTTTTTTAAAATTTATTAATAAATTAAATTGGTTAATTATTTAAGAGTTGATATAATAAATTTCTACTCCATTGTTAATAAAGGTGTTAACAACATTTTTATTGATGTTGATAAAAATCATAAAATAATTTTTTAAAGTGAGTGTGAGAGTTTGAATTAATTCTTAATTTATAATGTAAAAACTAAATCATTTAAATAGCATTTGTTTTTGAGGTTATTTTAATTTAAATTTTTTAGAAAAAAAATTGCTTTTTACAAAATAATTGTTTGGGTGAAATTTTTGTTTGGAATTTTTAGATTTTGAGTTAAAATTATATTCATTAAATTCATTTGTAAATTCATCTTTTCCATTTCATTTTAAAAAATTTAAAACATTAGTGGGAATTTTGGAGAAAGGGGTAAGATATGATTTTTATAAATATTCATCATCATTATTCTTTTTGTATTTTTTTATATGATTTTTAAATTTTTTATATTTTTCAAAATTTTTAAAATAAAAAAAGTATTACCATCCAGTAAAAGTGTTAGTAAAAAATTTAAAAATATATTAATTTCTTGTTCATTTTATTCATTTTATAATACAATATTTATATAACTTAAATTTTTTATATATAATAAATATAGATATTCCTTCACATTCATCCTTCTAATATATCCACTAAATTCAACAAATCTATCCATAAATTATAAAAAAATAAGGAATATAATCAAAATATTTTTCTTAATAATTTTCAAAATAAATTCAATCTTAATTATAGTTGTTTTTTTCACACTTCCCTTAATATTATATCATTTAAATTTATATAAGAAGGAATTTTTTATAATATTAACATCCATATAACATAACTTAATATTATTAAAAAAGATTAATTACAATTCCATATTTGGTGATTTAATATCAATCATAATAACAATTTTAACAAAAAAAAAATTATTTATTATATAATCAATAATCCACAAAAATTTTCTTATAAAAATAATAGAACTATGTTTTTAAAAAATTTTCCCATTTAATAATTATATAAAAAATTTTATGTTGATTAATAATAATTTCAAAATATTAGATAAAAAAATAATATATCTGTCAATCATAAACTATTTTTTTTTTATAGAATTTAATCATAGTATGGAAAATAGTATATTAATTTTTTTTTTTTTAAATTATTCAAATTTCCTAACAAAATTATATCCTGCCACTCCAACAATTTTCATAATATAATAATATTAACACAACTCAATATTTTCCCCATCAATTTACCTTATTCATTACAGAGTATTTTTTTATAATTAGAATAGTACCATTCTTTTTTATCTAAATTTGTTATAAATTTTTTAAGTTTCTTTTTTTTCTTTTCCCTTCCTTCCCAAAATTCATCACTATCCCAATCACTAAAATATACATCTGAATTTTTATTAAGAATAAATTTATTATATATGATTCTAAATTATGTTTTAAAATATATTATTAAATATTAAAATAATTCAAATTATTCATAAACTAATTGTTTATAATAAAAATTATAATAAAAATATATTTAATAAAACTATCCATTAGATCATTATTAATAAAAAATATATTGTTCTTAAGAAAAATTATTCTAAAACCAATAATATTTTTTTTAATTAAAAAAATAAAAAAGATGTTCTAAGGAAAAATTAACTTATATTTTTTCCTCTTTATTATTAATAATAAACTGTGGGGTAGGCATTTAAACATCTAAATCAGATTTTTTTGAAAATAATGATAAAATTCATTTTTTTAGAATTTGTTATTAAATTTATTTAAAATTTTAGGTATTAGATTGGGTTATTCAAATCAAAATAATTTTCTAATTTTTAGTATTATGGAATTGATTTTTATATTATATATTATTTTATAAGTAGTTTTGTTAAAAATAACTTTCTTCATTACATTTCCAATAAAGAAATTTATTAAATTTTAGCAATTTATTAATATTATATTTTTTCTAAAAATTTCTAATAATATTCAGATTTATAAAAACTAATCCAAAAATTTTCTTTAATTATTATTTTCCCAAACTATTTTTTTTTTATTAATTATTTAAAAAATTAATATTATTATTTTTAAAAATAGATTTTTTTTTATTAAATAATTAAAATAAATTTAAAATAATCTTTTAAAATATTTTAGATTAAAAATTAATATTTTTAACTTAATAAGTGATATTATTTATCTTAATAATATATATTTGTATTTTTTAATAGGTAAAATTATTTTTAATCATTTTATATTTAAGGATTTTGGTCTGGAGATGAGGTTTAAATTTATTTTAAATTCAATAAAAAAAATGTTTATTATTATATTTAGTAAGGGGGGTATATTAATCAAAAAATTGAAAATATATTTAAATAGATTTAATTTATTTAATATTATCAATTTTACAAAATACTTCTTTTTTTTTATTTTTATATCTATATTTTTATTAAAAAAATTTAATGAAGTTGGTATAAATATTAAAAATTTTAACAATATCTAAAATTTTAATTATACAATTTACTTTTAAAATATTTTCATATTTTTTTTTATATAAAAAATAGATTTAAAAGATAGTTTTGTCGAAGTATATGCCAATAAATAGGATTTTTAAAGCATTGTTGGAAAATCTTCCTAATTAGAAAATAAAAAAAATATTAAGTTAATTAAAAAATTAATTAAATTTTTTAAATTATTCTTTATACTTAATTGGTTTTTTTAATTTTAATAGCTTATAAATCTTTTCTGGGAAAGGATTCTTAAATTTTTTAATTTATTTTTTTATTTCTAGAATTATTCTAATAGCATTTTCTAAAAATATTTTATTTATTTTTTCNTTTTTTTTTTTTTTCTTCTTTATTTATGTTTTCTACTTTTTTTTATGGTTATTAAAATTATTTTAGAAACTGGTTTACAGGTTTAGACTGTTTGTTGGTGCTTTCTGCTTTTTGAATAAGAATGTTGGTAATTACTACAAACATTTCTATTATGGATTGGTTTAATTAATTATTTATTTTATTTATAGTGTTTTCAAAATGATATAATTTAATACTATTATCACTATTTAGGTATTCATATGATGATGAATATTCCAGATTATTATTTTATTTATTTTTATCAGATCACTATATTGTTGTAGTTTTATTTTCTTTTTAAAATTAGTTTTTCTTTTTGTAAAAATATTTTTCTTGTTTTCATTAGCATTTTTTTTTTATATAATTTGAATTGTTTTTTATATATATGTATTTTTTTTATTTTTAAGAATTAAATCAGTCAAAATATTATATTTGTTCCAGGTTTTCTTCATGGGATTTCTTAAAACAACTAATTTATTTTGTTAAATTATTTTTTTTATTTAATTACTCAAATTTCAAAAAAAAAGTATATATATTTATAAATAAATAAATAAATAATGTAAAAATGTAATAGTATATAGAAGTAAGAGTGTTTTTAAATATTTGAGTATATTAAATAAATAACTAAGTAAATTGACCAATGATGTTTAAAATTAGAACCATTATTGTTCAAAAGGTTTTATATACATAATAAGGTTTTTATATATTTATAGTTAGTTATTGTGGTTAGTGTAGGTAGTTGGGTCAGGGCTTTAACCATGTAAACCATTGTCTGGTCAGTGCTGGTTAGTAAATGTGTTATACCAAATTTTGATAGTATTATCTGATGGTTTGGTAGTGTAGATATTGGATTATTATTTCTAAAATAGGAAATATTTTTAAGAAATAAATATGAATATAAAAAAATAAACTGATGATTCTGATAAATAAAATTCTAAAAAATTATAGTTTAAATAATTTTGTGGAATAGAAAGGTGGCGAAATAGGAAGCATGTTTATCATACCAAGACATTTCCATATTGGGATGGAATATGGTTGGACCATGACATAAAGAATATTTTAAAATTAAACTAAAAAAAATATTCCATCCATCCTATTTATTTTTACCTAAAATATTACTTAATCATAAAGTATTTTAAATTTTTATAATCTATAAAAATATATACTTAAGTATAAACACTCATTAAATATTTATTTTAATCCTTAAATATTTAAATGACTAATAATAATTTTTTATCATAAATATTATAATTATATTCTACAAAAGTCATTTTTTTTAATCAATAGATTATAGAATGCTAAAATTTATTATTATATTTTTAAAAAAAAAACTATAATATAAATAAAATTTAAAATATCTATTTTTATTCATATTTTTAGTTTAAGATTTTAATATTTTAAAATAAATTTTGTAATAAATATTTATTAAAATATTTAAAAAACTTATTTTTTTTTATTCTTTTAATAAAATATTCATCTTTTTTTAATCAAATCATAAAAAAATTTAACTATTTTTACATAATCTTTAATAAATTATTAATAAAAATTTACAAATTTTAAAAAAGACTAAATTTTTTTAATAATTTTAAAATTTTTTTTCAAATTTTTTTAATCAAATATATTTTAAATTTTAATTAAATTTATTTTAATATTATTATTTTTTATAATATAACCCAAAAATTTAATTTTTTTAATAAAAATTTTATATTTAAAAAATTTTATATAAAAACCTACTTTTATTAAAGTTTTTAAAACTTTTTTAATATATTAAACATATTCTTTTTTTAAATTATTATAGATATAAATATTATTAAAATAAATTACACAAAATTTATTTAAAAAAAATTATAAAATTTTATTAATATAAATTTGAAAAACAATTGATATATTAATTAATTTAAAATATATTATTTAAAATTTAAAATAATTATATCTAATCTAGAAAACCATCTTTTCCTCATTTTTTTCTACTATTTTAATACAATTATATACTCTATAAATATCTAATTAAATAAAATATTTAATTTTCTTAAATCTATCAAAAATTTCATTAATACATAATAAAAGATATTAATTTTTAATAATAATAATATTTAATTTTTTTCAATTTATATAAAATTATAATATCCCATTTTTTTTAAAAACAAAAAGTATAAATATTTTTTATAAATTATTAAATCTTCAAATAAATCCTTTAACTATATTTTCTTCAATTTATAATTTAAGGATTTTAAAATATTCTTTATTTATTAATTATAAAAATTCCCAAATTAGTTTAATATTTTAAAAAATAAAAATCTTCATATTTTTTTTTTTTTATAATAACAATGTGTTTTTTTTTTTTTTAAAAAAAATACTTCCACCAGATTTTCAAATTTTATAAATAATTTGATAAGTTCTTTAACATTAATTTTATCATTGACATAAGTAACTTATTTCCATTTTTTTCCCAAACTATAAATAACAAAAACAAATCCTTATTTCATAATTCTTTTAAAAACTTCAATACTAATAATTATAATTTTAAATATATACCTTAAATATACTTAATTTTTCTTTTAATTAATATAAACATTATATTTCTTATACCATGATTTTTCTAGGTTTAAAAGTTTAATAATATTAATAATATTGGCATTAATAATTTCTTTATAATCTTAAATCTTCATTTTAAACTAAATTATTTTTTTAATTGATTTTTTATTCTTATTAAAATATTCTATAAATTCAAAAATTTTTTTAAAATAAAATAAAAAATCATTTTTAATTACAAATTTATAACTTATATATATTTTTATATTATTATTATCCAGACATACAAAAGTATTAATAAGTTTTTAAAAATAAAAATACAAAATAATAAAAATTTTAGTATATAATTCAAACAAAATTTCAAATTCTTCAAAATTTAAACAAAAAAATAAATTTTAAAATATAAAAAAAATTTATAATATTTTCCAAAACAAAGTTCTTTTTAAAATAACAAATAAAAACCTATTTTTCTGTATATCACAAAGTATAATTAAATATTTTCTTTTCCTATTTTTTTTTTAATATATTCTTATTATTAATATCTTAAAATAAATGCTATTTTGTTTTAAATATTTTTATAGATAAATCTGCAAATATTTTAGTTATAAATTAAACAAAAATTATAAAGAATTTATTTTGTAAATTTTTTAAAGAGTTTTAAAACCTACTTATTTAAATAATTACTGTAAGAAATCGTATAGGGACTAGTCAAAGTATCAAGGTAATACATAAATATTATAAAACAAGATAAATGTACTAGTATGCATACAAATTGATACTTAAATTGTTGCTTGATTTTCTAAATACATAACAACAAACATAACAGTTTAAATAGATAATTGATAAAGGAAATAACAAAGTAAACTAAACAAAAAATAAGTCTGTGAATTGGGTATTCAGGCATAAAATATTAAACTAAACAGAAGTTAAATCTATAAACTGGATATTTGGGTATAAAATATTAAATTGGATAGGGGATAAATCTAAACTAGATATTTGAATATACAAAATGCTAAATTGGACATAAATTATTTCTTAATAATCTAAAAATCTGTATAAAACAAAGGCCTAAACAAACCTTTTACCGTATATACCAAAATAACAATAATAATATAATTCCATGAGTTGTGAGGTTTGAATCTAAATACTTCCTTATTCTAAATCTACAATTTATATTACATCATATAATTTTTCTTCCAACCACAATATTACTTAGATATTTCCTATAATCATTCTGAAAATTTTTCCAGCTGATTGGATTTTTGTTTAAAATTTATTATACTAAAAGAACTTTGTTACATAATCTCCTCCTCTAACATCAACATTTTGTTAATGCCCTAATCTAATGTTTAAAATCTTAATAAATCCCTTACTGCAGCAATATTATTTGTTGACTTTAAGTATCATAAATCTTTGATAACTATTTTTGTGCAAAATTTCTATGAGTAATAACTTTCTTGGAGTTTTTGTACTTAAATTTTTTTCTAGTGTTTTGGGTTTTAATTTTTTTGGTTTTAGTGTATTCTGGTTTTGGTTGTATGAGGTTAAAACCTCCTAGTTTTTTTCGAAAATTTTATTTTTTAGGTTGATTTTTTAATCTAGTTGAGGGGTATTATTTGAAGTTATGATTTTGTGAAATGGTTGGTTTGTTGTGTGAATGGATTTTTTGTTGTTGATAATTTCAGATTGTTTTATTTTTGAGATTAAAGTATTCTACCTAACTTCAATTAATTCTATTTGTAATTATAAAATCTTATAATATAAGCTGATATATTTAGGTTTTAATATCTAAATATCAAAAAAATCTAATACAAAAAAAATATCTTAAATAGTATTAAGATATTAAAATTTTTTGATTGGCTTGTTTAAGTCTTTGAAATTATATGGGAATAAGGTTGTGAAATTTATTATATCAAATAGGAAGATTGGGTTGGTCAGGATGGGATTTATGAAATTAGTCAAACAGTTTTTGAGTATAGATAATATTGGATGTAGATTATTAGGTAAATTTGTTCTAGTTTTTTTATTAAAAAAGATATTAAAATTTGTAGTAGTAAATTTTTAAATTTAGGATTTTTTTAACTTTGTATTTTTTTTTATTGTTAATGGTGATTAGTGGAGGGTTTTTTTTGTGGTTTTGATTAAGAAATATATTATTTAGTGTTAAATAGAGCAAATTGGTGTAAAAAATAAAATAGATTTTTATTAAGGGGGGAAGCTTTAGCTTATATATTTGTTTTTTTATGGATTTAAGGATTTAAAATAGTCTTTTTATTTTATTAAATAGTTTTGGATAGGAATATGTTGTTTTGATATTATATATGTTTAATTAAACATGGTTTTTTTTTTGTATTTGGGTGTAGGTTGTCTTTGTTTATTTACTTATTTTTGTTGAATTTGCGTAGTATGGTTAATTTCTGCCTAAAAAATTTCCTATAATTTTAACATTTATTGGATGAATTTTGTGGTTTTTGGATTTTTAGTAGGTTTTCTTAATTTTTGAAATTCAAATGTGGCTGGGTTTTTTTTGTAGTTTGTAGCAAACAGGGAGATTCTGGTAGTGTCTAATATTTTGTTATTATAAGTGTATTCAACTAGGGGTAACCATTCAACCCAGTCATCTTATTAATAATTAATATAAGTTCTAAGATATTATTCCATGATAACATTAATGCATTCTATTTATCCATCAATTTAGAAGTAGTATGCAATACTAAATCAATAATAAATCTTTAACCAACTATTAACTTCATCCCAAAACTCATCTAGAAAATTTTTTCCTCTAATATAACTTCTTTAAACAATCTATAAAATTTCCAAACATCTCTCAAAAATATTCCCACTAATTCTCTAACAGTAAGTTTTTTAAAGATAAAAATTAAATATACCATTTTAAAAAATTTATCTACAATAATAAAAATTGTATTATATTTATTTTCTTCTAGTAATCCAGTAATCAAATCAAAAAAGATATTTTATTAGTTATTTTCTACAATCTATAATAATTATAATAAACTTTAGAATGTGTTTTTAAGAACTTTAATATATTTGCAGATGTAACAATTATCTATATATCAATTAATATCCTTTCATAGGTTTACCTATGTATACTGTTTTTAAATTAATTTTAATGTTTTTGCTTTTTCTAAATATTCTACTATAGAGTAATCATAATATCATTTTAGGATTTCCTCATAAATTTTCTTATTATCAAATATTATTTTTCTTTTGTTATAATATAATTCCTTTTATTATTTTTTTATTTTTGATATTTCAACTTTAAAATATTGTTTGTTTTTTTTTTTAAAAATTTTGATAATATTTTGAATATATAAATTTTTAAATATTGTTATAATTTATTTTTTTTGTATTATTATAATGCCAATTTATTAGATTTTTTTAAATAGAATAAATATTTTAATTCAATTTTTAATATATTTTTTTTTTTTTTTTTTTGTGGGTGGTTTATTTATTTTTTTTTTTATTTTTTTTTTTTTTTTTTTTTTTTTTTTTTTGAGTGATGTTTTTTGATTTTTAGTTATTATATTGTTTTGGTATTTTTTTTTTTAAAAACAAAAAATATTTTGAATTTAAATTAAAAAAGAAATTCTATTTA
>JAJTTV010000032.1:0-32328 GCA_036971225.1 Arthrobotrys sinensis
AAAAATAATATATAATATAGAAATCAGTTTTATAATATTGAAAATCAGAAGATTATTTCAATTTAAATAATCTAATTTAATACTTAAAATTTTAAATAAATTTAATAATAAATTTTAGAAAAATAAATTTTATTGTTATTTTTAGAAAAATCTGATTTAAATATTTAAATATCTATTTTATAATTTATTATTAATAATAAAGAAAAAGGGATATAAATTAATTTTTTTTTAGAATATTTTTTTTATTTTTTTAATTAAAAAAAATATTATTAATTTTGGAATAATTTTTTTTAAGGATGATATATTTTTTATTAATGATGATTTAATGAATAGTTTTATCAAATATATTTTTATTATAATTTTTATTATAAATGATTAGTCTATAAATAATTTAAATTACTTTAATATTTAATAATATATTTTAAAATATAATTTAAAACTATATATAATAAATTTATTTTTAATGAAAACTTAAATACACATTTCAATAACTAAAACAGTAACAAACTCTAAAAAAAAATAGAAAAGGAAGAAAAAAAATTTAAAAAATTTATAATAAATTTAAATAAAAAAGAACAATATTATTTTAATTATAAAAAAGATATTTTGCAATGAATAAAATAAATTAATAAAAAAAATATTAAATTATACTAACATTACTATATTATAAAAATTATTAAAATAATAAAGTATAATTTTGTTAAAAAATTTAAATAATTTAAAAAAAAGAAATATTAATATTGTTACACCTGTTCCAGGTCTTCCTCGTTGGATTTCCTAAAATAGCTAGCTCACTCTGTTAAGCTGTTCTCTCTATTTAACTGCTCAAATCTTAAAGAAGAAGTATGTGTATTTATGAGTAGGTAAGTAAATAGTGTAGAAATATAATAATATATAAAAATAAAAGTGTTTTTAAATACTCAAATATATTGGTAAATAATTAAATAAATTGATTGATAAAATTTTAAAATAAATTAAAAATTATCATTATTTAAAGATTTTTATATATATAATGAAATTTTATATAGGGTAGGGTGTATGTTTGTATAATCCATACAATTATATATATAAATATATATATTTGTATAATTTATACAACCATATATATAAATATATTAAACAAATATCTGCATTTTATATTCTAAGATAATTTTAATAGAATAAATATTTACATAAAAGTTTATAAATGTTTTTCTAAATATAATCCATAATTAAATATATCTTTTTTTATATTGGTTATATGAGATTAAAAAGGTGGTGAATGAAAATTAGGCTAAAATATTTATCATATTAAATTATATTTAATATAGAAAAATTATGATATTATTTTTTTTTTTTAAAAAAAATTTTTGGTAAAAAATTTTTTATATAGGATTTTTTTAGAAAATAATTTTGTGTAAGTGTGGAGATTGTATAAATTTTTAGTTTGTGTGGGTAATATGTTTTGTGTAAAACAAAATTTAATATAATCTTTATTTTTATATGGAATTGTTTTGTTGATGTAGAATAGGGGTTTGTAAAGAAAGTAATTTTATATAAATATTTTTTTTGTGTAAATTTGATTCTTATATAAAATTTAAATTTTTATATATGATTAGGTAAACAATAGTAGTATAAAATAAAAAAATTTAAAAAAATTTTAAAAATTTAAATTTAAATTATTAAATATTTTTGTAAGTAATTAATACATTTTTGTAATAAATTTAAACAAAATTAATAAATGATATAAATTAAATTTAGTTAGTAAAAAATTGTTTAATAATTGGTTTTGGAAATTTTTTGATGATTATATTAATAATTTTAAAAAAATAGTAATTTTTTATAATTTTTATATAAGAAATTCTTATAGGTGTTTAATAGTGATGGATTTTTTAAATTATTTATTAAATTATTATTAAATATATGTGAGGTAAGGATAGAATAATTATATAATAGTTTTTTATAAATATATAATTAATATATGATTTTATATTTTAATTAATTTTTTTAAAATAATAAAATATATTTTATGGATTTATTAGTAGAAGATAGTTAAATTAAAAATTATTTATATAGAGTTTAAAAAAATTTAAGCAGAGGTGGACTAAATAATAGGGAAGTTGAAAAAATTATTGGTAGAAATTATTTATTGTTAAAAAAAATTAAAGATTATTATTAAAAAATATTATAAAAATTATATTTATAAGGAGGTATGATTATTTTTAAATATTAAAAAAAATAATTTATATAAAAATAAATTTAAAATATAAATAGAGGGATTTATTCATAAATTAATAAATTATTTTATGGATGAAGTTTTAAATTAATTAGATAATATTTTATTAAAAAATTTAAAAATTACAAATAAAATAATTTTTAAATCAATAAATTTTAATATATTAAAAAATTTTATTAATTTATTTTTATAAATAGATTAAATATATATTTTTATTTTTTATTATTTTTGTAATTTTTTTTATTTTTTTTTTAAATTTCATTATATTTTATTTAACAAATATTTGAAAATTTTTAAAATAATTTTAAATAAATATAAATAAAATATATTTTTTTTAATTATTATAAATTATTTTTTGGACTATAAAATAAAAATTATTTTATAAAATATTTGTTTTTTTTATTAAATTTATTAAAAATTTGATTAATATTGTATTTAATAAAGTTATTATATTCAATTTCTTTATTTTTAAAATTTTCTTATAATTTTAATAAAGCAAATTTTAGGACTAATATATAAAAAATTCTATAAATTCTAATTAGTTTAGATATATCTAATTCGTATTAATATTTTTTAAATTATTTCTTAATAATATAAAAGCTAAATTTTTAATAGTCAAATTTTTTATTAAAACAGCATATTTTTAGGTTTTATATAAGTAAATATGTTTTATTTTTTTTTTTTAGTGAAGGGTTTTTTTTTTTGGTTTTAGTTGTAATAGTATAATATTTGTTTTTAAAAAAATTAAAAATTTTTTTTGAGATTACCATAAAAGTTTTTTATAGATTTTATATGTTTTTCTGTTTTAGGTATAATTTTTTTAAATTGAAGAAATAGTAAAAATGTTTTTGGTATCCATTTTTTTAAAAATTTATAAGATACATATTTTAAAATAAAATATGGAAAAATATTATATATGAAATTTATTATTGGGAGTAGACTAATTTAGTTAATTTATACAAAATTTAGGAAACTTTTAAAATAAATTTCTAATATTTGGATAAATCATTTTAAAATTTTGTTAATTTGGGTATGTTTTTTAATAACAATATTAAATTTAATGTTAATTTAATTTATTAATAATTACTAAAATTTATTAATAAAGAGAAAATTTCAATCAAAAATATACTTTATTTATATATTATATTTATTAAAAATATATTAATTATAAACCTATTAAAATTCTTTAAATTTTTATTGACTATTTTAAAATATAAAAATAGTTATTTTAATCAATTTATCAATTATAACCAAAATCTCATTATACAATGTATTAATTAAAAAGTTATATACTAATAGCAATTTTTAAACAAAATCATAAGTAATAATTTTAAAAAGTGTATTAAAAACATCATAAAATTATAATATCCTATAAAATTTATATCAATTTGGTTTATTTTTGTAGTATATATTGCATATTTTAATATATTCTTCAATATATTTATGTATTTCAAACCAAAAATAAGTTTTAATAATTAATTCTTAAATATAATTAATTTTTAGATAATTGTATGCTAATATATCATAATATTAAAAAATGATTTTTGTTTATAGTTTTTTTATAAAGATATAAAAAATATTTTTAAATAAAATAATTCTGTTTTAAATTTTAAAATATTTAAAAAATTTTATTAAATTTTCTAATATTTTTTTTAAAACAAAATTATTTTTATATATTTTAAAAAATTTCTTATAAAAAAAGTTTTTAAAAAAATATTTGGTAAAATTTAAAGTTTTGTTGATGGTGATGTGATTTTGTTTTTTTTTAAAGATAGTTTTTTTATCTAATTTTATATTTTTGATTAGGTTTAGTTGGTGGTTGATGGTGTTGGTTAGAGTATTTTCTTTTTTTTTAAAGTAGATAATTTTTATATTATATTTATTAAAGATTTTCCATTATTAAATTTATTATTAATTAAATTTTTTAATGGTTATAAAATAAATAAAATTTTTATAATCAAATAAAATAATAAAAAATTTTTTAATTTAAAAATAAATATACTATTTTTTACATATTTTTACAATAACCATAAATTTTTTATCATAAATAGGATATTAAAACTATATAACATCAAATTTATAAAAAATATAAATAATTAAATACCATTTATTATCTAAATATAGTTAAAGCAAACAAATTTTTAAAATTATAACTAAAATATTAATTTTTATTTTAATAAATAAAATTAAATTATAAAATTAGAAAATAAATATAGAAATAAAAATTTCTTTAAAAGTTTTAAAAACTTTTATTTTAGAAAATATTATTTTAAATTTAATATTCTTTTTTATAAATTTAATAAAAATAATAAATATAAAACTATATTTTTTAATAAATTATTGATAGTAATTGTAAAATTTTAAAAATAATTATACATTAATAATATTTTTAAATTTAAATTAATTTTAAATGGTTTAAACCTTTTTAAAATTTATCTTAATTTTATTAAATATAATTATAATTTTTAAGAATTTAACTTTTAATACATTAAATTTTGATTTTTTTAAAATAATTTATAGATTTCATTCATTAAATATTTTTAAAATTAAATTAATATATTTATAATGTTTTTCTTTAATTTTATTATAAATAAAGATATTATCTAAATAAACAATACAAATTTTATTAATATAATTATACAAAATATAATTTATAAATGTTTAAAAAAATATTAAAATATTAATTAAACCAAAAAATATAACTAAATATTCAAAAAATCTATAGTGGTATTTAAATACAGTTTTCCATTTTTTTCCAAAATTAATTTATATATTATAATAAGTATTAAGAATGTCAAATTTAATAAAATATTTAATTTCTTTAAATTAATTAAAAAATTTACTAATAAATAAAAGAAAATTAATATCTTTAATAATAATAATATTTAAACTTCAATAATTAATATAAATTTAAAATTTTTTATTTAATTTTAATATAAATAATATAAAATATCTAATTAATGAATTAAAAAATCAGATATATCCATTTTTAAGATTTTTTTTAATATATTCTCAAAAAATAATAATTTTTTTTTTTATATAAACATAAATGGATAAAAATTTTGATTATATTCTTTTTTTTAAGAAAATAATATATATAAATTAATTGATTTTAAATAATGGTTTATTTTTTCTGAAAAATTTAAATATTCATTAGATTAATTTATTAATTTATCTAAATATTTTTTTTTTATAAAATTGAATTAGTTTTTTGGTTTTAAAAAGAATGATTTTGATAAAACAAAATTTATTTTTAAGTCAAATTTTTAATTCTTTCTATAATATTTATTAAATGAGGTGTAGATAGATTTTTTGTTTTGTTTTTAATTTAATAAATTATATTTTTCTTTAAAATTATTAATAATTATATTAAAAAAATTTAATAGTTTATTATTTTTAATTAATATTTAAATTGTGTTTATATAATTAATTATGTTTAAGGATTAAATTGTATATAAAATCAAAAATATCCATGGTGATAGTTTTGAAATATTTTTTAATAAAAAATAAAAAAGTTGTTTTATGAATAATTGTTTTTAGGGGGGATTAATCAAAAACTATAACATATATAAATTTTTTTTTAAAATTTATTAATAAATTGAATTATTTAATTATTTAGGAGTTAATATAGTAGGTTTCTGTTTTGTTGTTAATAAAAGCATTAATGGTATTTTTATTGATGTTGATGGGAATTCTGAAATGATTTTTTAAAACAAATGTAAAAATTTAAATTAATTTTTGATTTGTGATGTAAATATTGGATTGTTTAGGTAATGTTAGTTTTTAAAGTAATTTTAGTTTAAATCTTTTGAAAAGAAATTGTTTTTTATGAAGTAGTTGTTTGGGTGAAATTTTTGTTTGGAATTCTTTAATTTTGAATTAAAATTATATTTATTTGATTTGTTTGTGGATTTGTTTTTTTTGTTATGTTTTAATAGGTTTGAGGTGTTAGTGGGAGTTTTAAAGAAAAAGATAAGATATGATTTTTGTAAGTATTTGTTATTATTATTTTTTTCATATTTTTTTATATGATTTTTGAATTTTTTGTATTTTTTAAAATTTTTAAGATAAAAAAAATATTGTTATTTGGTGAAAATATCAATAAAGAATTTAAAAATATATTGATTTTTTGTTTGTTTTATTTATTTTGTAGTGTAATATTTGTATAGTTTGAATTTTTTATATATAGTAAGTATGGGTGTTTTTTTATATTTATTTTTTTAATATGTTTACTGGGTTTGGCAAATCTATTTATGGATTATGGGGGAATAGGGAACATGATTAAAATATTTTTTTTAATAATTTTCAAAATTAATTTGATCTTGGTTATAGTTGTTTTTTTTATATTTTTCTTAATATTATATTATTTAAATTTATGTAGGAAAGAATTTCTTGCAGTACTAATATTTGTATGGTATAACTTAATACCATTAAAAAAAGTTAATTACAATTTTATATTCAGTGATTTGGTACCAATTGTGGTAGTAATTTTGATAGAGGAGGAGTTGTTTGTTATATAGTCTGTAGTTAATAGGGATTTTTTTGCAAAAATGGTAAAACTATATTTTTAGAAAGTTTTTTCATCTAATGATCATATAAAAAATCTTATATTAGTCTGTAATAATTTTGAAGTGTTGAATAAAGAAATAGTATGTTTATCAATTGTAGGTTATTTTTTTTCTGTAGAGTTTGGTTATAGCGTAAAAAATAATGTTTTAATATTCTTTCTTTTCAAGCCATTCAAATTCTTTAACAAAATTATATCCTGCCACTTTAGTGGTTTTTGTGATATAACAATATTAGCATAATTCAATATCTTCTCCATCAATTCATCCTACCCATTATTAAATATCTTTTTTGTAATTAAAACAATACCGTTTTTCTATATCTAAATCTGTTATGAGTTTTTTGAATTCTTTTTTTTTCTTTTTCTATTTTTTTCCAAAATTTGTTATTGTCCCAGTCACTAAAATATGTATTTGAGTTTTTATTGAGGATAGGTTTATTGTGTGTGGTTCTAAATTATGTTTTAAAATATATTACTAAGTGTTGAAGTGGTTTAGGTTGTTCGTGGATTAGTTGTTTGTAATAAAAATTATGGTAAAAATATATTTGATAAAACTATCCATTAAATTGTTGTTAATAGGAAATATATTGTCCTTAAAGAGGGTTGTTCCAAAGTTAATAGTATTTTTTTTGGTTAAAAAAATAAAAGAGATGTTTTAAAAAAAAATCAATTTGTATTTTTTTTTTTTTATTGTTGGTAATAGATTTTGAGGTAGGTATTTAAACATTTGAGTTAAATTCTTTTGGGGGTGGTGATGGAGTTCTTTTTTTTAGGATTTGTTGTTGGATTTGTTTAAAGTTTTGGGTATTAAATTAAGTTATTTGGATTAAGGTAGTTTTCTGGTTTTTAGTATTACAAAACTGGTTTTTATGTTATATATTATTTTGTGGACAATTTCACTAAAAATGGCTTTCTTCATTGTATTAATAAAAAAATTTATTGGATTTTGGCAATTTATTGGTATTATATCTTTTCTAAAAATTTCTAGTAATGTTTAAATCTATAGAGGTTGGTCTAAAAATCTTTTTTGGTTATTATCTTCCTAAATTGTTTTTTTTTTATTAATTATTTAAAAAGTTGGTATTGTTATTTTTGAAGGTGGTTTTTTTTTTGTTAAATAATTGAAACAAATTTAAGATAGTTTTTTAAAATAATTTAAACTGGAAATTGGTGGTTTTGGTTTAATAAATAATATTATTTATTTTGATGATATATGTTTATATTTTTTGATAAATAAAATCATCTTTGATTATTTTATATTTAAGGATTTTAATTTAAAAATAAAATTTAAGTTTATTTTGGGTTTGGTGGAAGAGGTATTTATTATTGTATTTGGTGAAAAAAATGTATTGGTTGAAAAGCTGGAAATACATTTAAATAGATTCAATTTATCTAATATTATCAATTTTATAAAATGTTTTTTTTTTTTTGTTCTTATATCTATATTTTTGTTGAAGGAATTCAACAAAATTGGTATAAATATTGAAAATTTTAATAATATCTAAGATTTTGGTTGTGTAATTTATTTCTAAAATATTTTTATATTTTTCTTTATATAAAAAGTAGATTTGAAGGGTGGTTTTTTTAAAGTATATACTAGTAAATAAAATTTTTGAAATATTATTAGGGAATTTTTCTAGTTAAAAAATAAAAAGAATATCAAATTGGTTAAAAAATTGATTAAGTTTTTCAAATTATCCTTTATATTTGATTGGTTTTTTTAGTTTTAGTAACCTATAAATTTTTTCTAAAAAAAAATTCTTAAGTTTTTTAATTCATTTTTTTATTTTTAGAATTATTTTGATAGCATCTTCTGAGGATATTTTATTTATTTCTTTTTTTTTTCTTTTTTTTCTTTGTCTGTGTTTTCTACTTCTTCTTGTGGTTGTTAAAATTATTCTGAAAACTAATCTACAAATCCAAATTGCCCATTAATACCTTCCACACCTTAAATGGGGACGTTGGTGATTGCTACAAACATTTCTGTTATAAATTAACTTAATTGATTATTTATTCTATCTATAATGTCTTTGAAGTGATATAATTCAATACTATTGTTATTGCCTAGGTATCCGTATAATAATGAATATTTCAAATTATTATTTTGTCCATTTCTATAAGATTGTTGTATTATTACAATCCTATTTTCTTTTTAAAGTTTTTAATCTTTTCCTTTTATAAAAATATTTCTCTTATTTTTATTAACACTTTTTCTTTATATAATTCAAACTATTCTTCATACACATGTACTCCTTCCATCTTTAAGAATTGGATTGGTCAAAATATTACACCTATCCCAGGTTTTCCTCATTAAATTTTTTAAAACAACTAGCTCACTCTATTAAACCATTTTCTCTACTTAACTACTCAAATCTCAAAAAGAAAGTATATATTTATGAGTAAGTAAATAAATAATATAAAAATATAACAATATATAAAAGTAAGAATGTTTTTAAATACTTAAGTATATTAATAAATAACTAAGTAAATTAACCAATAAAGTTCTAAAATAAGCTAAGAACTATCATCATTTAAAAATCCTTATATACATGATAAAATTTCATATAAAACAAAATATATATCTATATAGTCCATACAACCATACATATAAATATATATATCTATATAATCCATACAACCATACATATAAATATATTAAATAAATATCTACATTTCACACTCTAAAACAATTTTAATAGAATAAATATTTGCATAAAAATTTATAGATGTTTTTCTAGGCATGACCCATAATTAAATATATCTTCTTCTATACTAATCATGTAAAATCAAAAAAACAGTAAATAAAGGCCAGACTAAGATGTTTGTCATGCTAAGCTATATTCAGTATGGGGAGGCTGTGACAAATATATCATTTTTTATGTTATAATTGAATTTTATGGAAAAAAAATGGTTTATAATTAGCAGATATATTATTTTTTTATCCAACATTTTGAAACTATTATTAATTAATATAAAACTCCTTGTATAATTATTAGATAAAAAAATTTTTTAAAAATATAATTCTATTACCTTTGTAGAAAAATTTTTGTTGATTATAAATTATATAATAAATAACTTTTTTTTAATCAAAATTATTATTATAATTAATACTAAATTATTAAATATAAAATTATAATTAACCTTTTTTAATAATATTAAATTATATTATATAAATATTAATATTACAAAAAATTCCTTTTTATATGAATTTAAATGATATAACACCAAAAAAAATATAAAAAAAACAATTATAATTAAAATCAAATTAATTTTGAAAATTATTAAAAAAAATATTTTGATCATATTTTTTACTTTTTTATAATCTATGGATAAATTTATCAAACCCAATAAATATGTTAGAAAAATAAATATAAAAAAATATTTGTATTTATTATGTATAAAGGATTTGAGTTATATAAATATTATATTATAGAATAAATAGGATGAATAGGAAATTGATATATTTTTAAATTCTTTATTAATATTTTTATTGGATGGTAGTATTTTTTCTGCTCCAAAAATTTTAAAAAATACAAAAAATTCAAAAATTATATAAAAAAATATAAAAAAAACAATAATAATAAATATTTATAAGAATTATATTTTATCTTTTTTTTTAAAGTTCTTACTAATGTTTTAAATTTCTTAAAATGAAATGGAAAAGACGAATTTATGGATAAATTTAATAAATATAATTTTGATTTAAAATTTAAGAATTTTGAATAAGAATTTTATTTAGACAATTATTTCATAAAAAACGATTTTCTCCCAAAAAATTTAAACTAAAATAGTTTTAAAAATAGACACCACCTAAACAATTTAATTTTTATATTACAAATTAAAAATCGATTTAAATTTTTATACTTATTTTAAAAAATTATTTTATAATTTTTGTTAATATTAATAAAAATGTTGTTAATGTTTTTGTTAACAATAAAGTAGAAATTTGTTATATTAATTTTTAAATGATTAAATAATTCAACTTATCAACAAACCTCAAAAAAAACCCTATTCACATTATAGCTTTTAATCAGTCTTTTTTAAAAATGGTTATTCATAAAATAATTTTTTTATTTTTTATTAAAAAACACTTTGAAATTATTATCATAAATATTTTTGATTTTATGTATAATTTAATCCTTAAATATGATTAGTTATATAAACATAATTTAAATATTAATTAGAAATAATAAACCATCAAATTCTTTTAATATAATTATTAATAATTTTAAAAAAAAATATAATTTATCAAACCAAAAATAAAATAAGAAGTTTATTTACACCTCACCCAATAAATATCACAAAAAAAATTAAAAATTTAATTTAAAAATAAATTTTATTTTATTAAAATTATTTTCCTCAAAACCAAAAAATTAATTCAATTTTACAAAAAAAAAATATTTAGATAAATTAACAAATTAATTTAATAAATATTTAAATTTCCTAGAAAAAATAAACCACTATTTGAAATCAACCAATTCATATAAATTATTTTTTTAAAAAAAAAAATATAATCAAAATTTCTACTTATTTATACTTGCATAAAAAAAAAAATCATTATTTTCCAAAAATATATTAAAAAAAACTTTAAAAATAGATATATCCAATTTTTTAATTTATTAATTAAATATTTTATATTATTTATATTAAAATTAAATGGAAAATTTTAAATCTATATTAATTATTAAAATTTAAATATTATTATTATTAAAAACATTAACCTTTTTCTATTTATTAACAAATTTTTTGATTGGTTTAAAAAAACTAAATATTTTATTAAATTTAATATTATTAATGTTTATTATAATATATAAATTAATTTTAAAAAAAAATAAAAAATTATATTTAAATATTATTATAAATTTTTTAAATATTTAATTATATCTTTTAATTTAATTAATATTTTAATTTTTTTTTAGATATTTATAAATCACATTTTATATGATTATATTAATAAAATCTATATTGTTTACTTAAATAACATCCTTATTTATAATAAAATTAAAAAAAAAATATTATAAATATATTAATTTAGTTTTAAAGGTATTTAATAAATAAAATTTATAAATTACTTTAAAAAAATTAAAATTTAATATATTAAAAATTAAATTCTTAAAAATTATAATTATATTTAATAGAATTAAAATAAATTTTAAAAAAGTTTAAATTATTTAAGATTGGTTTAAATTTAAGAATATTATTAATATATAATCATTTTTAAAATTTTATAATTATTATTATTATTTTATTAAAAAATATAATTTTATATTTATTATCTTTATTAAATTTATGAAAAAGAATGTTAAATTTAAAATAATATTTTTAAAAATAAAAACTTTTTAAATTTTTAAAAAAATTTTTATTTCTATACCCATTTTTTAATTTTACAATTTAATTTTATTTATTAAAATAAAAACAAATATTTTAATAATAATTTTAAAAATTTATTTATTTTAATTATATTTAAATAATGATTGGTATTTAGTTATTTATATTTTTTATAAATTTAATATTATGTAGTTTTGATATCTTATTTATAATAAAAAACTTATAATTATCATAAAAATATATAAAAAATAATATGTTTATTTTTAAATTAAAAAATTTTTTATTATTCTATTTAATTATAAAAATTTTATTTATTTTATGATTATTAAGGAATTTAATTAAGAATAAGTTTGATAATGGGAAACTTTTAATAAATATAATATAAAAATTCTTTATTTTAAAAAAAAAGAAAATGTTTTGACCAACATTATTAGCTGTTGATTAGATTTAATCAAAAATATAGAATTAGATAAAAAAACTATTCTTAAGAGAGAATAGAATTATATTATTATTAATAAGGTTTTAAATTTTATTGAATATTTTCTTGAAAATTTCCTTTATAAAAAATTTTTTAAAATTTATAGAGATGATTTTGTTTTAAAAAGAATTTTGGAAAATTTAGTAAATTTTTTAAAATATTTTAAAATTTAAAATAAAATTATTTTATTTAAAAATATTTTTTATATTTTAATAAAAAAATTATAAACAAAAATCATTTTTTAATATTATAATATATTAGTATATAGTTATTTAAGAATTAATTATATCTAAAAATTAATTATCAAAACTTATTTCTGATCTAGAATATACAAATATATTAAAGAATATATTAAAATATATAATATATATTATAAAAATAAATTAAATTAATATAAATTTTATAAAATATTATAATTTTATGATATTTTTAATATACCTTTTAAAATTATTATCTATAATTTTGTTTAAAAATTGTTACTAATATGTAACCCTTTAATTAACATATTGTATAACAAAATTTTGGTTATAACTGATAAATTAATTAAAATGGCTATTTTTATACCTTAAAATAGTTAATAAAGATTTAAAAAATTTTAACAAATTTATAATTAACATATTTTTAGCAAATATAATATATAAATAAAATATATTTTTAATTAAGATCCTTTTTTTATTAATAAATTTTGGTAATTATTAATGAATTAAATTAATATTAAACTTAATATTGTTATTAAAAAATATATTTAAATTAATGGAGTTTTAGAATAACTTATCTAAATTTTAAAATTTTATTTTAAAAATTTCCTAAATTTTGCACAAATTAATTAAATTAATTTATTTTTAATAATAAAATTTATATATAACATTTTTTTATATTTTATTTTAAAATATATATTTTATAAATTTTTAAAAAAATAAATATTAAAAATATTTTTATTATTTTTTTAATTTAAAAAAATTATACTTAAAATAAAAAAATATATAAAATTTATAAAAATTTTTTATATAAATTTAAAAAAAGATTTATAATTTTTTTAAAAACAAATGTTATATTATTATAATTAAAATTAAAAAAAAATCTTTTTATTAAAAAAAAAAAATAAAGTATATCTACTTATATAAAATCTAAAAATATGTTGTTTTAATAAAAAACTTGATTATCAAAAATTTGGTTTTTATATTATTAAAAANAATTTAAAAAAAGATTTATAATTTTTTTAAAAACAAATGTTATATTATTATAATTAAAATTAAAAAAAAATCTTTTTATTAAAAAAAAAAAATAAAGTATATCTACTTATATAAAATCTAAAAATATGTTGTTTTAATAAAAAACTTGATTATCAAAAATTTGGTTTTTATATTATTAAAAAATAATTTGGAAAATATTAATATAAATTAAATATATTTGGATTAACCAAAATTTACAAAACTTTTTATATATTAATTCTAGGATTTGTTTTACTAAAATTACAAGAAAATTTTAAAAATAAAAAAATTAAATATAATGATTTTGTTGAATATGATATTAATCAAATTTTTAATGAATTTAATAAAAAAAATAAATATTTTGTAAGATGGTTTTTATTTTATGGATTAAAAGATGATTTATAATAACTAGAAGATAATATATTATCTAGTTTTATTTAGGATTATTTTAGAAATTTTTAAATATTTATTAAGTAGGGTATGATGGAATTTAAAAAAAAATGAAAAAAATTACAGAAATAATAAAAAATAAAAATATATATTTGATCTATAAAAATGAATTAATGAATTTTTTTAAAATATTAAAACCCATATTAACTTTTAAAAAAATAAAAGAACTTTTTATTTTAGCTTTTTAAATAATATTTTGTTTTTTATTATATATTAAATATTTATTAAATGACTTAAGAAAATTTTTATAAAAATAGTTTAATGGTTTTTGTATTGTTTTTGGAATTTTTTTTTTTGGAATTTTTTTATCTAATTTATTTGTTATATTTTTTTTATATAAGATTATTTTTACATAAAAAATATTTTTTTAATGCTTTTTGATAATAAAATTTATTTGTTTTTAATAATGAGTTATTTTAGTTGTTATTGTTTGAAAATTTTTTAATGTTTTGGAAAATTGTAGTTAAGATTTTAATAAATTTGTTTAACATTTTTGTACTTTTGTTTAAATTTTTTTAAAATGATTAGAAATTTTTTTTAATTCTGTTATTTTTTGGTTTTGGATTTGTGAAATATGTTTTATTAGGAAAAGATTAGTTAAATTAGTGGGAAAAAGTTTTAAAATATTTTTATAAAATAATATTTATAAGAAATTATATTATAATTTATTTTATTTTATTTAATATAAATTATATAATATTTTAAATTTTTTATTATAATATATTTATAATTATTTTTTAGATAATAATCATAAGTAATAATAATAATTAATTTTTTTTTGGATATAAATTATATAAGTTTTTTTTTTTTATTTTAACAAATAAAGATTTTTAATTTTTTAAATTTTTTTTAATATTGTTTGTATTTATAATAAAAATGTGTTGATTGTTTTTGTAAAATTGTTTAAAAATTTAAATTTAAAATTTTAATTTTTATTTATTATTATATTGTTATATAATATATTTAATTATATAATTATATTATTTTTTAGAAAAAATATATTTGTATAAAAAAAATTTTTATAAAAAATTTTTTTTTAATTTTATTATTTTATACAATATTATATTTCACTTATAAGAAAATTTTATATAAAAAATTTTTTAAAGAGAATTTTCTTTAAAAAAAAAGATAGTATTATAATTTAATTATATTTTATTTTAATATGGAAATGTTTTAATATAATAAATATATTTTTTGTTCTACCATCCTTTTATCTCACAAAATTATTTAAATTATAATTTTTTAGAATTTTGTTTATTAGGATTATTAATTTATTTTTTTGTATTTATGTTTGCTTTTTCGAAATATTTTTTATTATAAATATAATAATTTAGTATTTACATTATTAAATTATTTAATAATATTTTGTATTATTAACTAACTTATAATTACCTAACCTGATAATTTTGTTTGATTAGATAATTTTGATTAATTAAATAATTTTATTTAATATAATAATATTTTATAAATATATATATTTATCTATATAAAATTTCATCATGTATATAAAAATTTTTAAATAATGACAGTTTTTAGTTTATTTTAGAATTTCATTAATCAACTTATTTAATTATTTATTAATATATTTGAGTATCTAGAAGTATTTTTATTTTTATATATTATTACACTTCTACACCACCTATTTACCTACTCATAAATATATATATTTTTTTTTTTGAGATTTAAGTAGTTAAATAGAGAGAATGGTTTAACAAAATGAGCTAGTTGTTTTAAGAAATCCCACAAAAAAGACCTAGGACAGGTGTAACAAAAGCATTTTCAAAAAAAAAAAAGAAATATATTACTATTTCGAAAAAAAAAAGATATAAAAATTTTTACCCTATAAGATATTAAACCAATTTAGAAATCTTTACAATTAATAAATAAAAAATACTTTAAAATCCTTAAACCCTAAATTAAAGAAAATATAACCAAAAAATTTATTTAAAAATTTAATAATCTATAAAGAGTATTTATACTTTTTATTCTTAAAAAAAATAAAACGCTACAATTTTGTATAAATTAAAGAAAATTAAATATTATTACTATTAAAAATCAATATTTTTTATTGTGTATTAATAAAACTTTTAACTAATTCAAAAAAACTAAGTATTTTATCCGACTAGACATTTATAAAACATATAACTAAATTAAAATAACAAAAAAAGACGAAAAGAAAATAATTTTCCGAATTAAATATAATTATTTCAAATTTTAAATTATATATTTTGGATTAATTAATGTATTAGTTGTGTTTTAAGCTTATATTAACAAAATTTTATGATTTTTTTTAAATGAATTTTATGTAGTTTATCTTAACGATATTTATATTTATAGTAATTTAAAAAAAGAATATGTTTGGTATGTTAAGAAAATCTTAAAAACCTTAATAAAAATAAATTTATATGTAAAATTTTTTAAATAAAAATTTTTTATTAAAAAAAATCAAATTTTTGGGTTATATTATTAAAAATGATAATATTAGAATGGATTTAGCTAAAATTCAGAATATACTAAATTAAAAAGAATTAAAAAAAGGATTTGGAGTTGTTAAAGAAATATAATTTTTCTTAAAATTTATAAATTTTTATTAATAATTTTGTCACGGCCTTCTTATAACTAAGTATGGCTTGGTATGATAAATATCTCAATTCGGATCCTATTTACCACCTTTTTGGTCTTATATGATAAGTATAGAAGAGGATATATTTAATTATAAACTATGTTCAAAAAAGCATCTACAAATTTATATATAAATATTTATTCTGTTAATTTTGTTTTAGAATGTAAAGATATATATTCTAGTATAATACATTTTGATTGGGTTATTTAATTTAATTAAATCATATATATTAATAAATAAATATATTCATTAAACCTTATTAATTTATTCTTTTTTAATAAGAAGTTCAAACTATATTAATATATTATCTTACTTTATATATAGTTTTATTATACATATAAAGATTTTTGAATGATGACAATTTTTAACTTATCTTAGAATTTTATCAATCAATTTACTTAATTATTTATTTAATATATTTAAATATCTAAAAACACTCTTACTTCTATATATTGTTATATTTCTACACTACTTATTTATTTATTTATAAATACACATATTTTTTTTTTGAGATTTAAACAATTAAATAAAAAAAAAGCTTAATAAAATAAGTTAGTTGTTTTAGAAAATTCTACTAAAAAACCTAGGACAAATATAACACTTTAACCAATCTAATTTTTAAAAATGAAAAAAATACATATATATAAAAAATAGTTTAAATTATATAAGAAAAATATTATAAAATAAAAGAAATATCTTTATAAAAAAAAAAACTAATTTTAAAAAAAAATAAGATTATAATAATATAATGATTTTATAAAAATAGATAAATAATAATTTGAAATATTTATTATTATATAAATATTTAGATAATAATAATAGTATTAAATTATATTATTTTAAAATACTATAAATAAAATAAATAATTGATTAAATCAATTAATATAGAAAATATTAATAAACAATTTGGATTTGTAAACTAATTTTTAAAATAATTCTAATCATAATTAAAAAAAGAAGAATTAGATAATTTTAATAAAAAAAAAAAATAAAAAAAAANAAAATAAAAAAAAAAAAAATATTATATTTAAAAAAAATGTTATTAAAATAATTTTAAATATAAAAAAATAAATTAAGAAATTTAAAAATTTTTTCCCAAAAAAAATTTATAAACTATTAAAATTAAAAAAATTAATTAAGTATAAAGAATAATCTAAGAAATTTAATTAATTTTTTAATTAATTTAATATTCTTTTTATTTTCTAACTAAAAAGATTTCCCAACAATATTTTAAAAATTTTATTTATTAACATATAACGATTTGCACCGGGAAGAGGATCACACGCAGAAAAAAATCACTAAATTTTAAATTTCAAAAAATTATTATAAATTTATTTTAAAAAAAAAAATAAAATAAAATTATATATTTTAGATATTATAAAGAATAATATTTTAAAATTTTAGAACTTTTCATACATTATTCAAATTAATATTAATTTTTAAATCTCAAAATTTTGTGTTTTTATAAAATGTGTTGTTTACCAAATTTTAGTGCTGTGTTGTATTTTGATTTTAATTTTTTATTATTATCATTATTACCATTATTATTATAATTATTATAGTTATTATAATTATTATAATTATAGTCCAATGATTTTAAATTTATTAGTTTATTTAATATACTTATTATTGAATTAATAAGGCTATTTTTGAGAAGAATATATAAATAGTTATATATGTATATAAAAAAGGAGATTTCTTATTTATATGTGTATTAGTATATGTATATGATATATTATTTATAATATTAAAAAAAAAAATTAATAGTAAGGATAGTAATTAAATTAAGATATATTAATAATAAATGGTAATACTGATGGAAAGTGAAATAACATTAGTGTGCTGGGTTATTTAATTGTATAGTTGGGGTTTTTTTTTATGTTTAGATATGGTGTGTAATATGGTTATTAAATTAGTAGGTTGGGATTTGGGTGTTAATTGGGTGAATTGATTTATGTAGTAATAATTAAAATTATGTTTTGTATATTTATGTGTATTAGATAATATTTGAGTTAGAGTTGATAATCTAGTTTTTATTAATAAATTTTATTAATTATTTATGGATATTAAGTGGAAGTATAATATTATAAAAAATATATTATATAATATGAATAAAAAAAAATTTATTATGGGTAGTATTTAGATATTAAAAGTGGTGGTTTTAGTATTGTCCAAAAATTAGTTTATAAAACAATATAATAATTGTGAATTAATTATTATTATTGAATGTATTAGTATGTGTAATATTATTCTTTCTTTATTTGTTATTTTTAAAGGTATTTACCACCAATTTAATTAGTATACTAATAATATTAATGTATTAATAAAAAATTAGTTATTTGTAATATTATTTAATGGATAAATAAATAAAAATTTGGATATTTAATAATTAAAATAGGTATTTGAATTAAAGATAAAAATTTCTGATAATTATATATATATACTATTATTAAATAATTATAATAATTATATTAATATAAAATTTATTAACTACTATATTTAAAAAAATATTATTATTTTATATTTATCAATATATAACATACATCATTTATAACTATTAAATATTAAATTTAATATAATATATATTAAATAATATAATAATACTATAAATTATATTATATATAATAATATTATTAAAATTAATAAATAACTATTCATTAGATTATTAATAAAAATTAAAAAAAATATGATTTCTAAAAATCTAATCAAATTAATATAACAGAATATTAAATTAATACCATATAATCTAAAAAAAGTTTTGTTTAAGTTATAATAGAATGAGATTACCCAATTTAAAACTTTACACTTAATTATAAAGATATTAGATTACTTATAGTTTGTTTATAAAATTATTATTAATATTTTTAATAAAGCTGGTTACTTATTTAATTCATTTACTATTAATTGTATATATTAATTAGGTAAAATGATAAAAAAAGTTATAAATGAAATTATTTTATTATATAAAATTAATATTTAGTTATATATTGTAAATAAGAAGATTTTATAAAATAAATATAATAAATTAAGATTTATAGGTACCTATATTTTAAATAACCAGAAAATTAATGAATTATGGTAGAATAAGGTTATAAAATTAAATATTAAAAATATAAAATTTAAAAAAAGATGTGGCTGTTTTTATAATAATAATAATAATTATAACAAAAGATATAACAAAAGTTATAATAGAATTAAATATTTTTAAAATCATCCTTAAAAGAATACTAAAAAGGATATAAAAAATAATATAGAGGATGGTGTAAAAAATAGTGTAAAAGATAATTTAGAAAATAATTTAAAAAATAATACAAAAAATAATTCAAAAAATAATTTAAAAAATAACAATTATATAAATAAATAATAGGGTGAATATGGTATAGAATCTTTATATCATATTCTAAATAAAAAAGATGATATAGTGTTATATTAAGATATAGTAAACAACACATTTTATAAAAATGTAAAATTTTGAGGTTTAAAAATTAATATTAATTTGAATAATGTATGAAAAGTTCTAAAATTTTAAAATATTATTTTCTATAATAATTTCTAAAATATATAATTTTATTTTATTTTTTTTTGATTAAAAATAAATTTATAATAATTTTTTGAAATTTAAAATTTAATGATTTTCTTCTGTGTGTGATCCTCCCAGTGCAAATCGTTATTTTAAAAAAATTATCTTTTAAATTTATTTTTTATATAAAAAAAAATATAAAAACATTTTAGTAGTAAACTATGTAATTAAGATTTTAAATATTATTAAAGTTTTTAGTACTTACACCAGCTTTATTAAATTTTTTTAATAAAAATATAAATATAAAAATAAAAAAAAAAATATATATTTTATAAAATTAATAATATTAAATAAATTAAATCTACCCAAATATATTTTCAATTTTTTGATTAATATATTTTTTTTATTAAATATAATAATAAATATTTTTTTTATTGAGTTTAAAATAAATTTAAATCTTATTTTTAAATTAAAGTCCTTAAATATAAAATGATTAAAAATAATTTTACTTATTAAAAAATGTAAATATTGTCACAACCAAGGCATATTCCGTCCTAATCTGGAATATTTTGGCATAACAAACACAAGTTTTATTTCACCACTACTTTATCCCACAATATTATTTAAATTATAATTTTTTAGGAATTTGCTTATCAAAATCATCAGCTTATGGTTTTGAAAGTATATATTTACTTCCTAAAATTACCTCTCTTAGATAACCTAATATTTATACCACTAGACTATCTAGCAATACAAAATATTATCAACTAACTTATAATTACTTAACCCAACAACTTTACCTAATCAAACAACCTTATCTGACCAAGCAATACTACCTAACATAGCAACATCTTACCTCAAGATAGTTTTTTATATGTATAACATATCTCATATATATATATAACCTTGTTAACAATAATAATTCTGATTTTAAACCTTATTAATTAATTTACTCACTTAGCTATCTACCCAATATATTTAAATATCTAAAAACATTCTTACTTCTACATACTATTACACTTCTACACCACCTATTTACTTACTCATAAATACACATATTTTTTTTTGAAACTTAAATAGTTAAGTAGAGAAAACTGTAAGAAATCGTATAGGAACTAGTTAAAATATTAAGGTAATACACAAATGTTATAAGGCAAGGTAAATATACTAATATGCATACAAATTGATACTTAAATTATTACTTAATTTCTAAATACATAACAACAAATATAGCAATTTAAATAAATAATCAACAAAAAAAATAACAAAATGAACTAAATAGGAAATAAATTTGTAAACTAGACATTTAAATATAAAATATTAAATTAGATAGGAGATAAGTTTATAAACTGGATATTTAAATATAAAATGTTAAACTAGATAGGAGATAAATCTGAATTAAATATTTAGATATATAAAATATTAAACTAAATATAAATTATTTCTTAGTAATTTAAAAGTTTATATAGAATAAAGGTTTAAACAGGCTTTCTGTTGTATATACTAAAATAATAATATTAATATAATTTTATGAGTTGTGAAATCTGGATTTAGATATTTTTTTATTTTGGATTTATAATTTATATTACATTATATAGTTTTTTTTTTAATTATAGTATTGTTTGGATATTTCTTATGGTTATTTTGAAAGTTTTTTTTTGGCTAATTGGATTTCTATTTAAAATTTGTTATACTAGAAGAATTTTATTATATAATCTTTTTTTTTAGTATTAACATTCTGTTAATGTTTTAATCTAATATTTAAAATTTTAATAAGTTTTTTATTGTAATGATATTATTTATTAATTTTAAATATTATAAATTTTTAATAATTACTCTTGCACAAAATTCCTGTAAATAACAATTTTCTTAGAATTTTTGTATTTAGATTTTCTTTTAATATTTTAGGGTCTAAATTTTTAAATTTTAATTTCTTTAATTTTAGTATATTTTGGTTCTAATTATATAAGATTAAAATTTTCTAATTTTTTTTAGGGGTGTTAATACTGAGGTTGATTTTTTGATCTGACTAAGAGGTGTTACTCAAAATTATGGTTTTGTTAAATAATTGATTTATCATGTAAATGGGTTTTTTATTATTAATATTCTTAGATTATTCGATCTCTAAGATTATAAAAAATGTTTTTATTAGAATATTTTGTTTAACTTCAACTAACTTAATTTATAACTGCAAAATTTTATAATATAAATTAACATATTTAAGTTCCAATATTTAAATATTAAAAAAATTTAATATAAAAAAAATATTTTAAATAATATCAAAATATTAAAAAATTTTAATTAGTTTGCTTAACCCTTCAAACTAATATAAAAATAAAATTGTAAAATTTACTATATTAGGTAAAAAGACCAGATTAATCAGGATAGGATTTATAAAATTTATTAAATAATTTTTAAGCATAAATAATATCAAATGTAAATTATTAAATAAATTTGTTTTAATCTTTTTATTAAAAAAAATATTAAAATTTATAATAATAGATTTGTAAATCTAAAATTTTCTCAACCTTATATTTTTTTTTATCATCAACAATAATCAGTGGAAATTTTTTTTCATAGTTTTAATTAAAAAATGTGTTATTTAGTATTAAATAAAGCAAATTAATATAAAAAAATAGGGTAAATTTTTATTGAAGGAGGAAACTTTAACTTATATATTTATTTTCTTATGAATTTAAAAATTTAAAATAAATTTTCTATTTTATTGGATAGTTTTGGATAAAAGTGTACTATTTTAATATTATATATATTTAATTAAATATAATCTTTTTTTTTGTATTTGAGTATAGATTATTTTTGTTTATTTATTTATTCTTATTGGATTTACATAGTACAATTAATTTCTATCTAGAGGGTTTTTTGTAATTCTAACATTTATTAAATAAATTTTATAATTTCTAAATTTTTAACAAATTTTCTTAATTTTTAAAATTTAAATTCTAACAATCATTAATGAACCAAACTAGCACCAAGCTTAATATTGCCATTAAAGGATATGCTTAGACCAACAGAGCTTTAGAATAACTTATCCAGATATTGGAAATTTATTTCAGAAGTTTCCTAAATTTTGTACAAATTAATTGGATTAGCTTGCTTTTTATGGTAGAATTCATGTACAATATTTTTTCATATTCTATTTCCAAACATGTACTTTATGAATTTTTAAGAGGATGGACATTAAAAACATTTTTACCATCTTTTTAGCTTAAAAAAGTTGTGCCTGAAGTAGAAAGATATATGGAATTTATGAAAAACTTCTACAGTAACTTCAGGAAAAACCTCCAATTCTTTCAAAAACGAATGTTATATTACTACAACCGAAACCGAGAAAAAGCTCCTTTACTAAAAGAAGGAGATAAAGCATATTTGTTTGTATGAAATTTAAAAACATGTTGCCCTAATAAAAAACTCAACTATCAGAAATTTGGCTCTTATACTATTAAAAAACAAGTTGGAAAATACCAATATGAGTTAGAAATATTTGGATTAATTAGAATTTATAGAATTTTCCATATATTAGTACTGGAGTTTGTCCTATTAGGATTATGAGAGGATTTTAAGGATGAAGAAATTGAATACAACAACTTTGTTAAATATAATGTTGATCAAATCCTTAACAAACCCAATGAGAAAAATGAATATTTTGTAAGATGGTTCTTATTCTACGGCCTAGAAGATGACTTATGGCAATTAGAAGACAATATATTACCTAATTTCATTCGGGACTATTTTAGAAACCTTCGGATGTTTACTAAACAGGACACAACAGAATTTAAGAAAAAATAAGGAAGACCATGAAAATAATAAGGAATAAAAATATATATTTGATTTATTTACAAAGACGAATTAATGAATTTTTTTAATGTATCAAAATTTACCGATTTAAAAATTACCTTACCTGTGACTCCCAAATTCTCCAATGAAATATTATCCAACCAATCTAGAGCTTCATCCATAAAGTGATCCATTGGCTCATAAATAAATCCCTCCATTTACATCTCAGGCCTATTTTCATACAGACCATTCTCCTCAATATCCAAAAGCAACCATACCTCCTTATGAGTACAACTCTCATAATATTTCTCAATAATAATCTTCAATTCCTTTTAACAACAAATAATTTCTACTGATAATTTCTTCAACTTCCCCATCACCTGGTCCACCTCCACTTAAACCCTCTCAAACTCCGCATAAACAACCTCCAACTCAACTATCTTCTACTAACAAATCCACAAAATACATTTCATTATCCCAAAAAGTCAGCCAAAACATAAAATCATACACCAAACACACACTCACAAAGAACTACTATACAATTACTCCACCCTTGTTTTATACACACTTAACAACAACCCAACAAACAATTTAAAAAATCCATCACTACCAAACACTTATAAAAATTTCTCACACAAAAATCACAAAAAATCACCACCTCTTCAAAATCATCAATATAATCATCAAAAAATTTCCGAAACCAATCACTAGACAATTTCTTACTAACCGAATTTAATTTATATCATTTATTAACTTTATTTAAACTCATTACAAAAATATATTAATTACCCACAAGAATGTTTAATAATTTAAGTTTGAAATTTCAAAAACCTCCCAATCCTCATATTTATACTACTATTGCTTACCTAATCATGTACGGAAATTTAAGTCCTATACAGGAACCAAATCTACGCAAAAAAATGTCTACACAAAAACCACCCCCTTCACAGACCCCTATTCTATATCGACAAAACAATTCCACACAAATACAAAAACTACACCCCGTCCTACACAAAACATGTCACCCACACAGACAAAAAACCCATACAGTCTCCACACTTACCCAGAACCACCTCCTAAAAAAATCCCATACAAGAAATTCCCTACCAAGAATTTTCCTTAAAAAAGAAGATAGTATTACAGCCTCCCCATACTAAATATAATTTGGCATGACAAACACCCCAACCCAATCCTCGTCTATCATTTTCTTGATTTTATATAATAAGTGTAGAAGAGGATACACCCAATTTTGGGCTATGCCTAGAAAAGCACCCACAAACTTGCATACAAATATTTATTCTATTATTTATGTTTTAAAATAACAAAATACAGATATTTGTTCAATACATCTGGTATATATAATTATATGGATTATACCGATATACATATATAATCATAAAAATCATACAAACATACACACTCATATGTATGATCATATAGATTATACAAACATACACTCTGCCTTATATAAAACTTCATCATGTATATAAGAATTCTTAAACAATAATAGTTCCCAATTTATTTTAGAATTTTATCGATCAACTCACTTAGTTATCTATTTAATATATTTAAATATCTAGAAGTATTCTTACTTTTATATATTGTTATACTTCTATATTACTTATTTATTTACTCATAAATATATATATTTTCTCTTTAAAATTTAAACAATTAAGTAGAAAAAACAACTTAACAAAATAAGCTAACTGTTTTAGAAAATCCCATAAAAAAAACCTAGAACAGGTATAACAATAATTTTTAAATCAATAAATTTTGATACATTAGGGAAATTCATTAATTCATCTTTGTAGGTAAATCAAATATATATCCTTATTCTTTATTATTTTTGTGGTTTTTTTTGTTTTTTTTTAGGTTTTGTTATACTCTACTTAGCAAACATCCAAAAATTCTTAAAATAATCTTAAATGAGTGTAGGTGAAATATTTTCCTCTAATTGTTATGAATTGTCTTCTAGACCATAAAATAAAAACCATCTTACAAAATATTTGTTTTTTTTGTTGGGTTTGTTAAAGATCTAATCAACATCATATTCAACAAAATCATCATATTCAATTTTTTTATTTTTAAAATCTTCTCATAATCCTAATAAAACAGGTTTTAAAACTAATATATAAAAAATTTTGTAAATTCTAATTAATCCAAATATATCTAATTCATATTAGTATTTTCCAAATTATTTCTTAATAATATAAAAACCAAGTTTTTAATAGTTGAATTTTTTGTTAAGGTAACATATTTTTAAATTTCATGTAAACAAATATACTTTATTTTTTTTTTTTAATAAAAAAACTTCTTCTCAATTTCAATTATAATAATATAACATTCATTCTTAAAAAAATTATAAATCTTTTCTCAAATTTACATAAAAATTTTTCATAAATTCCACATATTTTTCTACTTCAAACATAACCTTTTTTTGGCTAAAAAAATAGCAAAAATGTTTTTAATATCCATTTTTTTAAAAATTCATAAAATAAATATTTCAAAATAAAATATAAAAAGATATTGTATGTGAATTTTGTCATTAGGAGCAAACTAATTCAATTAATTTATACAAAATTTAAAAAACTTCTAAAATAAATTTCCAAAATTTAAATAAGTTGTTCTGAAACTTTGTTGATTTAGGTATATCCTTTAGTAACAATATTAAACTTAATACCAGTTTAGTTTATTAATAATTACCAAAATTTACTAATAAAAAAAAAGTCTCAATCAAAAATATACTCTATTTACACACCATATTTACTAAAAACATATTAGTTGTAAACCTATTAAAATTCTTTAAATCCCCATTAACTATTCCAAAGTATAAAAATAGTTGTTTTGGTTAGTTTATCAATTATAACCAAAATTTTGTTATATAATGTATTAGTTAGAGGGTTGTGTGCTAGTGGTAATCTTTAAACAAAGTTATAAATAATGATTTTAAAAAATGCATTAAGAACATCATAAAACTGTAGTGTTCCATAAAATTTATGTCAATTTAACTTATTTCTACAACACATATTGTATGTTTTGATATATTCTTCAATATACTTACACATTCCAAACCAAAAATAAATTTTAATAATTAATTCTTAAATACAATCAATTTCTAAATAACTGTATACTAATATATCATAATGTTAGAAAATAATTTTTGTTTATAATTTCTTCATCAAAACATAAAAAATATCTCTAAATAAAATAATTTTATCCTAAATTTCAAAATGTTTTAAAAAGTCTACTAAATTTTCCAAAATTCTTCTTAAGACAAAATCATCTCTATAAATTTTAAGGAATCTTTCATAAAAAAAATTTTCAAGAAAATATTCAATAAAATTAAAAACTTTATTAATAATAATATAATTTTATTCTTTCTTAAAAATAACTCCCTTGTTTGGTTTAATGTTTTTTACCAAATCTAATCAACAACTAATAACATCAACCAAAACATTTTCTTTTCCTTTAAAATATATTATTTTCATATTATATTCACTAAAAATTTCCCACCATCAAACTTATCTTCAATTAAGCTCTTTAGTAATCATAAAATATATAAAATTCTTGTGGTCAAATAAAACAATAAAAAATTCCTTAATTTAAAAATAGATGTGTTATTTCTTACATACTTCCACAATAACCATAAGTTCTTTATCATAAATAAAATATCAGAACTACATAACATCAAATTTATAAAAAATATAAGTAACTAAATACCATTTATTATCTAAATAAAACTAAAGCAAACAAATTTCTAAAACTACTACTAAAACATCTATTTTTATTTTAATTAATAAAACCAAGTTATAAAATTAAAAAATAAATACAAAAATAAAAACTTTTTTAAAAATTTGAAAAACTTTTATTCTCAAAAATATCATTTCAAATTTAACATTTTTTTTTATAAGTTCAATAAGGGCAATAGATATGAAGTTATATTTTTTAATAAAACAACAATAGTAATTACAAAATCCTAAAAATAATTACACATCAATAACATTCTTAGGTTTAAACCAATCCTAAATAACTTAAACCTTTTTTGGGTTTATTTTAATTTTATTAAATATAATTATAACTCCTAAAAATTCAACTTCTAATGTATTAAATTTTGATTTTTTTAAGGTAACTCATAAATTTTATTTATCAAGTGCCTTTAAAACTAAATTAACATATTTATGGTGTTTTTCCTTAATTTTGTTATAAATAAGGATGTTGTCCAGATAAACAACACAGATTTTATCAATATAATCACACAAAACATGGTTCATAAATGTTTGAAAAAAAACTAGAGTATTAATTAAACCAAAAAACATAACCAAATATTCAAAAAATCCATAACAACATCTAAATACAATTTTCCATTTTTTTTCAAAATTAATTCGTATATTATAATAAACATTAATAATATCAAATTTAATAAAATGTTTGGTTTTTTTAAACCAATCAAAAAATTTGCTAATGAGTGGAAGAGAGTTAATGTTTTTGATAGTGATGGTATTTAGATTTTGGTAGTCAATATAAATCCAAAATTTTCCATTTAATTTTGGTATAAATAATATAAAATGTCTGGTTGGCAAATTAAAAAATCAAATATATCTATTTTTAAAGTTTTTTTTGATATATTTTTAAAAAACAGCGGGTTTTTTTTTTTGTGTAAGTGTAGATGAATAAAAATTTTAATTATATCCCTTCTTTTAAAAAAATAGTATGTATAAATTAGTTAATTTTAGGCAATAATTCGTTTTCTCCAGAGAGTTTAAATACTCATTAAACCAATTTGTTAATCCATCCAAATACTTTTCTTTCATAAAATTGAATTAATTTTTTAACCTTAAAAAAAACAATTCTAATGGAACAGGGTTTATTTTTGAGTCAGGTTTTTAATTCTTTCTGTGATATTTGTTGGGTGAGGCATAGATGGATTTTTTGTTTTATTTTTGGCTTAATAAATTATATTTTTCTTTAAAACTATCAACAATTATATTGAGAGAATTCAAGAATTTATTATTTCTAGTTGATATTTGGGTTGTATTTATATAACCAGTCATGTCTGAGGATTAGGTTATATGTAAGGTTAAGGATATTTATAGAAATAGTTTCAAAATATCCTTTAATAAAAAATAAAAAAATTATTTCATAAATAACCATTCTTAGGGGGGACTAATCAAAAGTTGTAACATAAATAAAATTTTCTTTAAAATTTATTAATAAATTAAATTGTTTAATTATTTAAGAGTTAATATAACAAGTTTCTGTTTTGTTGTTAACAAAAACATTAACAGTATTCCCATTAATATTAACAAAAATTATAAAATAATTTTTTAAAACAAATATAAAAGTTTAAATTGATCCTTAGTTTATAATGTAAAGGCTAAATCATTCAAATGGTGTTTATTCCTAAGGTTATTCTAATTTAAATTTTTTAAGAGAAAGTCGCTTTTTATGAAATAGTTGTTTAAATAAAATTCTTATTTGGAATTTTTAAATTCTAAGTTAAAATTATATTTATTGAATCTGTTTGTGGGTTTGTTTTTTTTGTCTCATCTCAAGAGATTTGAGGTGTTAGTGGGAGTTTTAAAAAAAAGAGTAAGATATAATTTTTATAAATATTCATTGTTGTTGTTTTTTTTGTGTTTTTTTATATAATTCTTAAATTTTTCATATTTCTCAAAATTTTTGGGGTAGAAGGGGCACTACCATCCAGTAAAAGTATCAATAAAAAATTCGAAAATATATCAATTTCCTATTCGTTTTATTTATTTTGTGGTATAATATTTGTATAACTCAAATCCTTCATACATAATAAGTACAAGTATTTTTTTGTATTCATTTTTTTAACATATTTATTAAATTTGGCAAATTTATCCATAAATTATGAGAAAATAGGGGATGTGATTAAAATATTTTTTTTGATGATTTTCAAAATAAATTCAATCTTGGTTATAGTTGTTTTTTTTATATTTTCCTTAATATTATATTATTTGAATCCATGTAGGAAGGAATTTTTTGCAGTATTGATATTTATATAGCATAACTTAGTGTTATTAAAAAAGGTTAATTGTGATTTTATATCTGGTGATTTGGTACTAATCACAGTAACAATTTTGACAAAAAAAAAGTTGTTTGTTGTATAATCTATAGTTTATAGGGATTTTTTTATAAAAATAACAAAGTTATGTTTTTGGGAAGTTTTTTTATCCAATAATCATACAAGGAGTCTTATGCTAATTAATAATAATTTCAAAATATTAAATAAAAAAATAATATGTTTACTAGTCACAAACTATTTTTTCTCCATAAAATTCAATCATAACATAAAGAATAGCATATTAATATTCCTTTTTTTTAGGTTATTTAAATTCTCTAGTAAAATTGTATCCTGTTATTTTGGCAATTTTTATGATGTAGTAATGTTGGTATAGCTCAATATTTTCTTTATCAATTCGTTTTATTTATTGCAAAATGTTTTTTTTATAATTGGGGTAGTATTGTTTTTTTTTGTTTGGGTTTGTTATGTATTTTTTGAGTTTTTTTTTTTTTTTTTTTTTTTTTTTTTTTTTTTTTTTTTTTTTTTTAGTTTTTTTTTTTTTTTTTTTTTTTTTTTTTTTTTTTTTTTTTTTTTTTATTTTTTTTAGAGTTCATTATTATCCCAGTTATTGAGGTGTGTATTTGAGTTTTCATTGAGGATAAATTTATTATGTGTGGTTTTAAATTGTGTTTTAAGATGTATTATTAGGTGTTGAAATAATTTAAGTTGTTTATGAACTAATCATTCATAGTGGGAATTATGGTAGAGATATGTTTGGTAGAGTTGTTTGTTGGGTCATCATTAGTAGGAAATATGTTGTTTTTGAGAAAAATTATTCCAAAACCAATAGTATTTTTTTTAATTAGGGAAGTGAGAGAGATGTTTTAAAAAAAAATTAACTTACATTCCTTCTTTTTTATTATTAATAGTGGATTGTGGGGTAGGTATTTGGATATTTGAGTTAGATTTTTTTGGGGGTGGTGATAAAATTCATTTTTCTAAAATTTGTTGTTGAATTTGTTTAAAATTTTGGGTATTAAATTGGGTTATTTGAATCAAAATAATCTTCTAATTTTCAATATTACGAAACTAATTTTTATATTATATATTATTTTGTGGGCAGTTTTGCTGAAAATGGTCTTTTTTGTTGTATTTTTAGTAAAGAGGTTTGTTGGATTTTGGTGGCTTGTTGGTGTTGTGTTTTTTTTGAAAATTTCTGGTGGTGTTTAAATTTATGGGGGTTGGTTTAAAGATTTTTTTTGGTTATTATTTTTCTGAATTGTTCTTTTTTTATTGATTGTTTGGGGAACCAATGTTATTATTTTTTAAAATAAATTTTTCTTTGTTAAATGGTTGAGGTGAATTTAAAATAATCTTTTAAAATGTTTTAGGTTGAAAGTTGGTGTTTTTGGTTTGGTGAGTGATATTATCTATTTTGATGATATATGTTTGTATTTTTTGATAGGTGAGGTTATTTTTGATTATTTTGTATTTAAGGATTTTAATCTAAAAATAAAATTTAAGTTTATTTTAAGCTCAATAAAAAAAATGTTTATCATCATATCCAATAAAAGAAATGTATTAATTGAAAAATTAAAAATATATTTGGGTAGATTTAGTTTGTTTAATATTGTTAATTTTACAAAATACTTTTTCTTTTTTGTTTTTATATTTATATTTTTGTTGAAGGAATTTAATGAAACTAACATAAATACTAAAAATTTTAACAATGTTTGGGATTTTGGTTGTGCAGTTTACTTCTAAAGTGTTTTTGTATTTTTCTTTATATAAGAAGTAGATTTGAAAAACAGTTTTTTTGAGGTATATGCTAGTAAATAAAATCTTTAAAACATCATTAGAAAATTTTTTTAATTAAAAGGTGAAAAGAGTGTCAAATTAGTTAAAAAATTAATCAAATTTTTTAGGTTGTTTTTTATATTTAATTAATTCTTTTAGTTTTAGTAATTTGTAAATTTTTTTTAAAAAAGAATTCTCAAATTTCTTAATTCATTTCTTTATGTTCAGGATTATTTTGATAATATCTTTTTTAGACATAATATTCATTTTTTTTTTGTTTTTTTTTTTTTTTTTTTTTTTTTTTTTTTTTTTT
>JAJTTV010000033.1:0-17950 GCA_036971225.1 Arthrobotrys sinensis
AAATTAAAAAAATATAAAATATAATCAGAAAGAAAAATGATGGTTTACATATTTTTATTTTTATTATTATTAATCATTGATTCTGAAGTTGGTATTTAAATATCTAAATTTATCATTTTTTCTGGTAATAAAAAAATTTTTTTTTTTAAAATCTATTATTAAATGTTTTTAAAATCTTGGGTAATAGATTAAATTATTTAAATTAAATTAAATTTTTTATTTTTAATATTGTAAAATTGATTTTTGTGTTATATATTATTTTGTGGTTTTTTAAAATAGTTATTTTTGAAATGTTTTATTATTATAATTTTAATATAAGGGGGTGTTGAATTTTAATAATTTATTAGTACTATATTGTTTTTGGAAATTTTAGATGGTATTTAGGTTTATAAGGGTTAGGTTAAAAGTTTTTTTTAATTGTTATTTTTTTGAATTATTTTTTATTTATTTAAAGGATTAATATTATTGTTTTTAAATATATATATATTTTTTTATTATATTGTCACGGCCTCCCCATACTGAGTATGGCTTGGCATGACAAACATCTCAGCCTGGTTTTTATTTACCACCTCCCCAACCTCACATAACCAGTATAGAAGAAGATATATTTAATTATGGGCTATGCCTAAAAAAGTATTTACAAATTTTTATGTAAATATTTATTTTGTTAATTTTGTTTTAGAGTGTAAAAACAGATATTTTGACATAACACACCTTGATCAGGTTAGGTGACCCAATCAAATCATATGGATTAATAATCAAATATGTTTATTGGAACCTATCAACCTATTTTTTTTTGATAGGTAGTTCAAACCATATTAATATATCACCTTATTTTGTATAAAGCTTTATTATGTATATAAGATTTTTTGAAAGATAACAATTTTCAATCTTCCTTAAAACCTCATCAATCAACTTATTTAATTATCTATTTAATATATTTGAATATCTAAAAGCATTTTTACTTTTATATACTATTATACTTCTATATTATTTACTTACCTACTCATTAATACACATACTTCCCTTTTAAGATTTAAACAATTAAATAAAAAAAACAACTTAACAAAATAAACTAACTATTTTAAAAAATCCTACTAAAAAACCCTAAAACAAATATAACACTTTGATTGATCTAACTCTCAAAAACAAAAAAAGTACATATATATAAAAAACAATTCAAACTACATAAAAAAAACACTATAAAGATAAAAAAAAATATCCCCACAAAAAAAAAGACTAACTTCAAAAGAGAAATAAAACCACAACAGCACAGCAATCCTATAAAAACAGACAAACAATAATTTAAAACACTCATCATCATATAAATATCCAGACAATAACAATAGCATTGAATCATACCACTTCAAAAACACTATAAATAAAATAAACAACCAATTAAACCAATCAATAACAAAAATATTTACAACAATTACCAACATCTTTATCTAAAATACAGAAAACACTGACAAACAATTTGGATTTGTAGACTAGCTCCCAAAACAACCCCAATAATAATTAGAAAAAGAAGAGTTAGATGATTTTAATGAGGAAGAGAATAAAAAAGAAAAAAATGAAGAAGAGATGAATATCATATCTAAAAAAGATGTTATCAAAATAATTTTAAACATGAAGAAATGAATTAAAAAACTCAAAAATTTTTCTTTAGAAAAAATTTATAGGCTACTAAAATTAAAAAAATTAATTAAATATGGAGGATAATTTAAAAAATTTGATCAATTTCTCAACTAATTCAACACTTTTTTTGTTTTTTAATTAGGAAGATTTTTTAATGATGCTTTAAAAATTTTATTTATTGGTATGTATTTTGAAGAAATTGTTCTTTAAATCTACCTTTTATATAAAGAAAAATACAAAAATATTTTAGAGGTAAACCACATAATTGAGATTTTAGATATTGTTAAAGTCTTTAGTACTTATGTTAGCTTCATTAAATTTTTTTAACAAAAGTGTGGATATAAAAATAAAAAAAAAAAAGTATTTTACAAAATTGATAATATTAGGTAGATTAAATCTACCCGAATGTATTTTTAATTTTTTGATCAGTACACTTTTCTTATTGGGTATAACAATAAATATCTTTTTTATTAAATTTAAAATGGATTTAAATTTTATTTTTAGATTAAGGTTCTTAAATATAAAATGATTAAGGATGACTTTATTTATTGAGAAATGTAAGTATATGTTATTAAGATAGATGATATTATTTATTAAGCCAAAAATATTAACTTTTAATTTAAAATATTCCAAAAAACTACCTTAAATTTATTTTGATTATTTAATAAAAAAAAATCTATTTTTAAAAACAATAATACTAATTTTTTAAATAATCAATAGAAAAAAAATAGTTTGGGAGGATGGTAATCAAAGAAAATTTTTAAACCAGTTTTTATGAATTTAAATATTATTAGAAATTTTTAGAAAAAACATAACACTAATAAATTGTTAAAATCCAACAAACCTCTTTACTAGAAATGTAATGAAGAAGGTTATTTTTAACGAAATTGTTTATAAAATAATATATAACACAAAAATTAGTTTTGTAATATTGAAAATTGGAAAACTATTTTAATTTGAATGATCTAATCTAATATTTAAGATTTTGAATGGATTTAATAATAGATTTTAGAAAGAAGGATTTCATCACCATTTTTAAAAAAATCTGATTTAGATGTTTAAATGCTTATTTTAAGATCTATTATTAATGATGAAGAAGAAGGGATGTAAGTTGATTCTTCTTTAGAATATTTTTTTTATTTTTTTAATTAAAAAGAATATTATTGGTTTTGGAATAATTTTTTTTAAGGATGATATATCTTTTATTAATGATGATTTAATGGATAATTTTATTAAACTTATCTTTATTGTAATTTTTATTACGAATGATTAGTCTATGAATAATCTGAATTATTTTAATATTTAGTAGTTTATTTTGAGATTTGATTTAGGGTTATACATAATGAATTTATTTTTAATGAAGACTTAGATGTGTATTTTAGTGATTAAAACAGTAATAAACTCTAAAAAAAAATAAGAAAAGAAGAAGGAGAATTCAAAAAATTTATGATAAACCCAAACGAGAAAGAATAATACTACCCCAACTGTGGAAAAGATATTTAATAATGGATAAAACAGATTGATGGAGAAAACATCAAATTGTACCAACATTGTTATATTACAAAAATTGTTGGAGTAGTAGGATATAATTTTGTTAGAGAATTTAAATAGCCTGAAAAGAAAGAATATTAACATGCTATTCTTCACGCTATGATTGAATTTTATAAAAAAAAAATAATTTGTGATTGGCAAACATACCATTTTTTTATCCAACATTCCGAAATTATTATCAATCAACATAAGATTCCTTGTATAATCATCAAATAAGAAAACTTTTTAAAAACACAACTCTATCACCTTTGTAAGAAAATCCCTGTTGACTATAAATTATATAATAAATAATTTTTCCTCTATCAAAATTACTATTGTAATTAATACCAAATTATCAGATATAAAATCGCAATTAACCTCCTCCAATAACACCAAACTATATTATATAAATGTCAGTATTGTAAGAAATTCCTTTTTATATAAATTCAAATAATATAATATTAAAAAAAATATAAAAAAAATGACTATAACTAAGATCAAATCAACTTCGAAAATTATTAAGAGAAATATTTTGATCATGTTCCTTATTCCCTAATAATCCATGGATAGACCCACCAAATTTAGTAGACATACCAAAAAAATGAATGTGAAAGAACACTCATATTTACTATATATAAAAAATTCAAATTATACAAATATTATGTTATAAAATAAATAAGATGAATAAGAAATCAACATATTTTCAAATTTTCTACTGATATCTTCACCAAATGGCAATACTTCTTCTACCCCAAAAATTTTGAAAAATACAAAAAATTCAAGAACCACACAAAGAAATACAAAAAAAACAACAACAACAAATACCTACAAAAATCATATCTTACCCCTTTCTCTAGAGTTTTTACTAACACTTCAAATCTTTTAAGACATAACAAAAAAAACAAATCCACAGACAAATCAAATAAATATAATTTTGACTTAGAATCTAAAAATTTTGAACAAGAATTTTACCCAAACAATTACTTCGTAAAAAACAACTCTTTTTTAGAAAATTTAAACTAAAATAACCTCAGGAATGGACATTGTTTAAACAATCCAACTTCTGCATTATAAATCAAAAATCAACTCGAATTTTTACATTTGTTTTAAAAAATCATTTCATAATTATTGTTAATATCAATAAAAATGCCGTCAACACTTTTGTTGATAGCAAAATAGAAACCTGTTATATTAACTTTTAAATAATTAAACAATTCAATTTATTAACAAACTATAAAAAAATTCTTATTTATGTTATAGCTTTTGATCAATCCCCTTTAAGAATAGTTACTTATGAAATAATTTTTTTACTTTTTATTAATGGATATTTCAAAACCATTTCTATAGATATTTTTGATTTTATATATGATTTAGTCTTCGGATATGACTGGTTATATGAATATGACCCAAATATCAACTAAAAACAATAAATTATTGAGTTTTCTTGATGTAATTATCAATAATTTCAAAAAAAAATATAATTTATTAAATCAAAAATAGGATAAAAAGTTTATCTATGTTTTATTTAACAAATATCATAAAAAGAATTAAAAAACTGATTTAAAAATAAACCTTGTTCTATTAAAACCATTTTTTTCAAAGTTAAAGAACTAATTTAATTCTACAAAAAAAAAATACCTGAATAGATCAACAAATTAATCCAATGAGTATTTAAATTTTTTAAAAAGAATGAATTATTATTTGAAGTCAATCAATTTATATATATTATTTCCCTCAAAGAAAGAATGTAACTGAAGTTTCTACCCATTTATACTTACACAAAAAAAAAAACGACTACTCTCCGAAAATATATCAAAAAAAATTTTAAAAATGGATATATTTGATTTTTTAATTTGTTAGTCAGATATTCTATATTATTTATACCAAAACCAAATAAAAAATTTTGAATCTGTATCAACTATTGAAGTTTAAATACTATTATTATCAAAAACACTAACCCCCTTCCACTCATCAACAAATCTTTTGATTGGTTTAAGAAAACCAAACATTTTATTAAACTCGACATCATTAACACCTACTACAATATATGAATTAACCTCAGAGAAGAATGGAAAATTGCATTTAAATACCGCTACGGACTTTTCAAATATTTAATCATGCTTTTTGGCCTAACCAATACTCTAGTTTCTTTTCAGACATTTATAAACCACATCTTATGTGATTATATTAACAAAATCTGTGTTGTCTACTTGAACAATATTTTTATTTATAGTAAGATTAAAAAAAAACACTATAAACATGTCAACTTAGTCTTAAAGGTATTTGATGAATGGAATTTACAAATCACCTTAAAAAAATCAAAATTTAATATATTAAAAATTAAATTCTTAAAAACTATAATCACACCCAATAAAATCAAAATAAACCCCAAAAAGGTTTAAACTATTCAGGATTGATTTAAACCTAAAAATATCACCAATATACAATCATTTCTAAAACTTTGTAATTACTACCACCACTTTATTAAAAAATATAGCTTCATATTTGTTGCTTTTACTGAACTTACAAAAAAAAACATCAAATTCAAAATAACACCTTCAAAAATAAAAGCTTTCCAAACCCTTAAAAAAACTTTCATTTTTGTATTTATTTTTTAACTCTATAATCCAGTTTTACCAACCAAAATAAAAATAGATGTTTTAGTAGCAGCTCTAGAAACTTGTTTACTCCAACTCCATTTAAACAATGAATGGTATTTAATTACTTATATCTTTTATAAATTTAATGCTACACAGCTCCAATATCTTATTCATAATAAAAAACTTATAACTATTATAGAAGTATACAAAAAATAACACATCTATTTCTAAATTAAGGAATCTTTCATTATTTTATTTGATTATAAGAATCTTATATATTTTATGACCACTAAAGAGTTTAATCGAAGATAAGTTTGATAATGGGAAATCTTCAATGAATATAACATAAAAATAGTATATTTTAAAAAAAAAGAAAATATTTTGGTTGATGTTATCAGCCACCAACCAAATTTGGTAAAAAATATTGAATTAGATAAGGGAGTTATTTTTAAAAAAGAATAAAATCATATTATTATTAATAAAACCCTCAATTTTATTGAATATTTTTTTGAAAACTTTTTTTATGAAAGATTCCTTAAAACTTATAAAGATGATTTTGTTTCAAAAAAAATCCTAAAAAACTTAACAAATTTTTTAAAATATTTTGAAATTTAGGATGGAATTATTTTATTTAAAGATATTTTTTATATCCCAACAAAAAAACTACAAATAGAAATTATTTTTTAATATCATAACATACCAGCATATGGTTATTTAGGAATTGATTGTATTTAAGAATTAATTATTAAAACTTATTTTTGGTTTGGAATGTGTAAGCATATTGAAGAATATATCAAAACATGTGATATATGTTGCAGAAATAAGTTAAATTGATATAAATCTTATGAAATATTACAACCTTATGACATTTTTAGTGTATTTTTTGAAGTTATTATTTATGATTTTGTCCAAAAATTGCCACCAGCACATGATTTTTTAACCAATATGTTGTATGATGAGATTTTGGTTATAATTGATAAATTAACTAAAATGGTTATTTTTATATTTTGGAATAGTTAATGGGGATTTAAGGAATTTTAATAGGTTTATAATTAATATGTTTTTAGTAAATATGGTGTGTAAATGAAGTATATTTCTGATTGAGATTTTTTTTTTATTAGTAAATTTTGGTAATTATTAATGAATTAAATTGGTATTAAATTTAATATTGTTATTAAAGGATATGTTTAGATTGATGGAGTTTTGGAATGATTTATCCAAATTTTGGAAATTTATTTTAGAAGTTTTTTAAATTTTGTATAAATTAATTGGATTAGTTTGCTTTTAATGGTAGAATTTATGTATAATATTTTTTTATATTTTATTTCGAAATATGTATTTTATGAATTTTTAAGAGGATGGATATTAAAAACATTTTTACTACCTTTTTAGCTTAAAGAAGTTGTACCTAAAGTAGAAAAACATATGGAATCCATAAAAAATTTTCATAGTAACCTCAAAAAAGATTTCTAATTCTCTCAAAAATGAATGTTACATTATTATAATTGAAATTGAGAAGAAGCTTTTTTATTAAAAAAAGAAAATAAAGTATATCTACTTGTATGAAATTTAAAAACACATTGTCTTAATAAAAAATTTGATTACCAAAAATTTAGTTTTTATATTATTAAGAAATAATTTGGAAAACACCAATATGAGTTAGACATACCTAAACCAATTAGAATTTATAAAATTTTTTATATATCAATTTTAGAATTTGTTTTATATGGATTATGAAAAGATTTTAAGAATAAAAAAATTAAATACAACGATTTTACTGAATATAACATTGATCAAATCTTTAACAAACCCAACAAAAAAAACAAATATTTTGTAAAATAATTTCTATTTTATGGTTTAGAAAACAACTCATAACAACCAAAAGATAATATATCATTTGGTTTTATTTAAGATTATTTTAGGAACCCTCGAATACTCACTAAGTAGGGTATGATGGAATCCAAAAAAAAACAAAAAAGACCATGGAAGTAATAAGGAACAAAAATGTATATCTGATTTATTTATAAAGATGAATTAATAAATTTTTTTAATGTATTAAAATTTATTGATTTGAAAATTATTTTATTTGTAATTTTTAAGTTTTTTAATGAAATATTGTTTAATTAGTTTAAAGTTTTATCTATGAAATGATTTATTGGTTTGTGAATGAAACTTTTTGTTTGTATATTTTCCTTTTTTTTATAAGAACCATTTTTTTTGATATCTATTTGTAATCATTTATTTTTATGAGTTATACTCTCTTAATATTTCAAAATAATCAATTTTATTTCTCTTTTTTGATGAACAACCTTTACTTAAAGCTAAGTAGTTTTTGTTAGAAACTTTGCCAATTGCTTTTTTGTTTTTAGAAGTTTTTTTGTTTTTTGGTGATGAATAATGCTGATTTGATTTACTACTCAAAAAAAATTAATACTATTTTAAGGAAATCTGAAAGAAAAAATTTATACGGAATTACTGTGTAGTGACTTCTATTTTGCCTAATGTATACTTGACATCATTTCAATGTTTAACCAAAGGAATCCATTGTTATTAAACACTTGTGAAAATTTTTGGTATAATAATTATAAAAAATTGTTGCTTTTTTAAGATTGTTGATAAAATCCTCTAACAGTTTTTGAACACAATTGTTGGATGATTTTTTACTAGCCAAATTTGATTTATATTGTTTGTTAATTTTATTTAAATTTATTATAGAAATATGTTGATTGTTTATAAAAATATTTAATAGTTTAAGTTTAAAATTTTAAGAATTTTCTAATTTTTATATTTTATATTACTGTTGTTTATTTAATCATATATGAAGATTTAGATCTTATATAGGAGTTAAGTTTATGTAGAAAAATGTTTATATAAAATCACCCCCTTTATAGATTTTTGTTCTATGTTGACAAAATGATTCTATATAAAAACAAAGATTATACTGAATTTTGTTTTATATAGAATATGTTACCTACATAAATTAAAAATTTATATAATCTCCACACTTACACAAAACCACTTTTTAGAAAGATTTTATATAAGAAATTCTTTATTAAGAATTTTTTTTAAAAAAAAAAAATAGTATCACAACCTTTTTATACTGAGTATGGTTTGGTATGATAAATATTTTAGCCCAACTCCCATTTACCACCTCCCTGATTTTACATAACCAGTATAGAAGAAGACACACCCAATTATAAACTACGTTTAGAAAAACATTTATAAATTTTTATGCAAATATTTATTCTATTAATTTTGTTTTAGAGTGTAAAAACAAACATTCCGACACAACACACTTTAATCAAATCAGATAACCTGATCGGATCATATAAACTAATAATTAGATATATTCATCAAAACCTATTAATTTATCTTTCCTTAATAAATAATTCAAATTATATCAACATATTACTTTATTTTATATAAAACTTCATCATATATATAAAACCCTTTAAAAAATAACAATTCTCAGTTTTTTTTAGAATTTCATCAATCAACTCACTTAATTATCTACCCAATATACTTAAATATCTAGAAGTATTTTTATTTTTATATATTGTTATACTTTTATACCATTTATTTATTTATTTGTTAATATATATATTTCCTTTTTGAGATTTGAGCAGTTAAATAGAGAGAATGGTTTAACAGAGTGAGCTAGTTGTTTTAGGAAATTTTACTAAAAAGTCCTGGGACAGGTGTAACATATATAATCAAAATAAATTTAAAGTAGTTTTTTAAAATAATTTAAATTAAAAATTAAAAATTTTGGTTTAATAAATGATATTATTTATTTTAATAATATATAACGTTTTGGATGAGGAAGTGAAACAAACTGGAAAATGAGACAATAAATTATCAACTTTAAAAAATTATTATAAATTAATTATTATATAAAAAATTTTTAAAAAATTATATATTTTAAATATTACTAAAAAGAATAATATATTAAATTTGCAAAAATTTTCATACATTATTCAAATCAATATTAATTTTTAAATACAAAGTTTTAACATTTTTATAAAATATATTATTTACCAAATCTCAACACCACACTATACCTCTTTTAAATTATAATATAAACTTTTATATTATATTTACTTTTATTATTCTATTATTTATTTATATAATTATTATTTTTTAAACTATTTTTTGAATTATCTTCTAAATTATTTTTTAAATTATTTTTTAAACTATTTTTTATATTTGTCACGGCCTCCCCATACTGAATATAGCTTGGCATAACAAATATCTCAACCTAGCCTCCATTCATTACCTCCCCGGTCTCATATGATCAAGTATAGAAAAAAATATACTCAATTATAAATTATGTCCAGAAAAGCATCCACAAACTCACATACAAATATTTATTCTATTATTTATATCTTAGAGTAATAAAATATAGATATTTGTTTAATATAACATACATGTATGGTCATAAAAACCATATTGATATATATATATAATTATATGAATTATACAAACATACACCCTATTTTATATAAAATTTTATTATGTATATAAAAATTTTTAAACAATAATAATTCTCAATTTTCCTTAGAACCTTATTAATTAACTTACTTAGTTATTTATTAATATATTTAAGTATTTAAAAGTATTTTTATTTTTATATATTGTTATATTTTTATACTATTTATTTATTTACTTATAAATATATATATATTTTTTTTTTGAGATTTAAGTAATTAAATAAAAAAAACAGTTTAATAAAATGAATTAGCTATTTTAAGAAATTTTATAAGGAAAACCTGGGATAGGTGTAATGTTTTGATTAATCTAACTCTTAAAGACAAAAAAAAATATATATATATAAAAAATAGTTTGAATTATATAAAGAAAAATGTTAATAAAAATAAGAGAAATATTTTTACAAAAAAAAAGATTAATTTTTAAAAAAAAATAAGATTATAACAGTATAACGATTTTATAGAAACAGATAAATAACAACCTAAAACACTTATCATTATACAAATATTTAAACAATAATAATAGTATTAAATCATATTACTTCAAAAACACTATAGAATAAATAATTAATTAAATTAATCTATAACAAAAATATCCATAATAATTACTAATATTTTTATCTAAGATGTGGAAGGTATTAATAGGTAGCTTGGATTTGTAGATTAATTATTTTAATATTTCCTTTAAAAAAAAAAAAACAAAAAATATAATAAAAAAAAAGAAAAAAAAATTTTATTAGAAGGAATGATTTTGTAGGAAATTATTAAAATAATAATTAATATGAAAAAATAAATTGTGTATTTTAAAAATCTTTTTTCAGAAAAAACTTATAGGTTACTAAAATTAAAAAAATTAATTAAATATGGAGGATAATTTAAGAAATTTGATTAATTTTTTAACTAATTTAACAATTTTTTCATATTTCAATTAAAAAGATTTTTAAATGATAAAGTTAAAATCAAATTTATTAGTATGTATTTTAAAAATACTATGCTTTAAATATATTTTTTTTATTGAAAAAAATTTAAGTATATCTTTAAAAGAAATTGTTTAATAAAAATTTTAGATATTGTTAGGGTTTTTAGTTTTTATACCAATTTTATTGAATTTTTTTAACAAAAATATAGATATAAAAATAAAAAAAAAGAAGTATTTTGTAAAATTAATAATATTCAATAGATTGAATTTATATAAATATATTTTTAACTTTTTAACTAATATATTTTTTTTATTGAATATAATAATAAATATCTCTTTTATTAAATCTAAAATAAACTTAAACTTTATTTTTAAATTAAAATTTTTAAATATAAAATAATTAAAAATAACTTTATTTATTAAAAAATACAAATATATATTATTAAAATAAATAATATCATTTATTAAATCAAAAATATTAATTTTTAATTTAAAATATTTTAAAAGATTATTTTAAATTTATTTCAATTATTTAATAAAGAAAAATTTATTTTTAAAAATAATAATATTAATTTTTTAAATAATTAATAAAAAAAGAATAGTTTGGAAAAATAATAATTAAAAAAAATTTTTAAACTAGTCTTTATGAATTTAAATATTATTAAAAATTTTTTAAAAAAATATAATAATAATAAATTACTAAAATCTAACAAACTTTTTTGTTAAAAATATAATAAAAAAAACTATTTTTAACAAAATTATTTATAAAATAATATATAATACAGAAATTAGTTCTATAATATTGAAAATTAAAAAATTATTTTAATTTGAATAATTTAATTTAATATTTAAAATTTTGAATGAGTTTAACAACAAATTCTAGAAAAACAAATTTTATTATTATTTTTAGAAAAATTTGATTTAAATGTTTAAATGTTTACTTTATAGTCTATTATTAATAATAAAAAGAAAAAGATGTAAATTAACCCTTCTTTAGAATATTTTTTTCACTTTTTTAATTAAAAAGAATATTATTGGTTTTGGAATAATTCTTCTTAAAGATAATATATTTTTTATTAATGATGATTTAACAAATAGCTTTATCAAATATATTTTTATTATAATTTTTATTATAAATAATTAATTTATAAATAACTTAAATTACTTCAATATTTAGTAATATATTTTGAAATATAATTTAAAATTATACATAATAAACTTATTTTTAATAAAAATTTAAATACACACCTCAATAACTAAAACAATAATAAATTTTAAAAAAAAAAAGAAAAAAAAAAGAAAAAGAATTTAAAAAATTTATAATAAATCTAAACAAAAAAGAATAATACTACTTTAATTATAAAAAAGATATCTTATAATAAATAAAACAAATTAATAAAGAAAATATTAAACTATATTAATATTATTATATTATAAAAACTATTAAAATAATAAGATATAATTTTGTTAAAAAATTTAAATAATTTAAAAAGAAAAAATATTAATATACTACTTTTTATATTATAATTAAACTTTATAAAAAAAAATAGTCTACAACTAACAAATATATTATTTTTTTATTTAATATTTTGAAATTATTACTAATCAATATAAAATTTTTTGTATGATTATTAAATGGGAAGATTTTTTAAAAATATAGCTTTATCTTTGTAAGAAAATTCTTATTAATTATGGACTAAATAATTTTTTTTTTATTAAAATTACTACTATAATTAATATTAAATTATTGAATATAGAATTATAATTAACTTTTTTTAATGGTATTAAGTTATGTTATATAGATATTAATACTGCAAGAAGTTTTTTTTTATATAAATTCAAATAATATAATACTAAGGAAAGTGTGAAAAAAACAATTATAACTAAAATCAAATCAACTTTGAAAATTATCAAGAAAAATATTTTGATCATATTTCCTATTTTTTTATCATTTATAAACAAACTCGCCGAATTTAGTGGATATGTTAGAAAAATGAATGTAAAAAAATATTTGTACTTATTATGTATGAAAAATTTAAGTTGTGCAAATATTATGTTATAGAATAGATAGGATGAATAAAAAATTAATATATTTTTGAATTTTTTACTGATATTTTCATTGGATGGTAGTGCTCTTTTTACCCTAAAAATTTTAAAAAATACAAAAAATTTAAGAATTATATAAAAAAATATAAAAAGAATAATAATGATGAATATTTATAAGAATTATATTTTGTTTTTTTTTTTAAAGTTTTTATTGATATTTTAAAATTTTTGAGATGAGATAGAAAAGATAAATTTATGGATAAATTTAATAAATATAATTTTAATTTAAAATTTAAAAATTTTGAATAAGATTTTTATTTAAATGATTATTTTGTAGAAAACAATTTTTTTTTAGAAGATTTAAATTAAAGTGGTTTTAAAAATAGATATTACTTAAATAATCTAGCTTTTATGTTATAAATTAAAAATTAATTTAAACTCTTATATTTGTTTTAAAAAATTATTTTATAATTATTGTTAATATTAATGGAAATGTTGTTAATACTTTTGTTAATAATAGAGTAAAAATTTGTTATATTAACTCCCAAATAATTAAACAATTTAACTTATTAATAAATTGTAAAAAAACTTTTATTTATATTACAGCTTTTAATCAATCCCCTTTAAAAATAATTACTTATAAAATAATTTTTTTATTTTTTATTAATAGATATCTCGAAATTATCTTTATAGATATTATTAACCTTACATATAACCTAGTCCTTGAATATAACTGGTTATATAAGCACAACCTAAATATCAACTAAAAACAACAAATTATTAAATTTTTTTGATATAATTGTTAATAGTTTTAAAAAAAAATATAATTTATTAAATCAAAAATAAAATAAGAAGTTTATTTATGTTTTACTTAATGAATATTATAAAAGAAATTAAAAAATTGATTTAAAAATAAATTTTATTTTATTAGAATTGTTTTTTTTAAGGTTAAAAAACTAGTTCAGTTTTACAAAAAAAAAATATTTGAATAAATTAATAAATTAATTTAACAAGTGTTTAAACTTTTTGAAGAAAATAAATTATTATTTAAAATTAATTAATTTATATATACTATTTTTTTAAAAAAAGGAATATAATCAAAATTTTTATTTATTTATACTTATATAAAAGAAGAAATGATTATTCTCTAAAAATATATTAAAAAAAACTTTAAAAATGAATATATTCAATTTTCTAATTTATTAGCTAGATATTTTATATTATTTATATTAAAACTAAATAAAAAACTTTGAATCTACATTGATTATTAAACTTTAAATATTATTATTATCAAAAATACTAGCTTTTTTCTACTCATCAACAAATCTTTTGATTAATTTAAAAAAACCAAATATTTTATTAAATTTAATATTATTAATATTTATTATAATATATGAATTAATCTTAAAAAAGAATGGAAAATTGTATTTAAATATTACTACAAATTTTTTGAATATTTGGTTATATTTTTTAATTTAATTAATATTTTAATTTTCTTTTAGATATTTATAAACCACATTTTGTATGATTATATTAACAAAATTTGTGTCATTTATTTAGACAATATTTTTATTTATAGTAAAATTAAGAAAGAATATTATAAACATATTAATCTAATTTTAAAAACATTCAATAAATAAAATTTATAAATTGTTTTAGAAAAATTAAAATTTAATATATTAGAAGTTAAATTCTTAAAAATTATAATTATACCTAATAAAATTAAAATAAATTTTAAAAAAATTTAAATTATTTAAAATTAATTTAAATTTAAAAATATTATTAATATATAATTATTTTTAAAATTTTGCAATTATTACTACTACTTTATTAAAAAATATAATTTTATATTTATTATTTTTATTAAATTTATAAAAAAAAATGTTAAATTTAAAATAATGTTTTTTAAAGTAAAAATTTTTTAAATTTTTAAAAAAGTTTTTATTTTTATATTTATTTTTTAATTTTATAATTTAATTTTGTTTATTAAAATAAAAATAAATATTTTAATAATAATTTTAAAAATTTATTTATTTTAATTAACAATTTGTATCGGGAAGAGGATCACATGTAGAAGAGGATTACTAAATTTTGAATTTCAAAAAATTATTATAAATTTATTTTAAAAAAAAAAAAATAAAAAAAAAATTATATATTTTAAAAATTATTATAAAGAATAATATTTTAAAATTTTAGAACTTTTTATGTATTATTCAAATTAATATTAATTTTTAAACTTTAAAATTTTACGTTTTTATGAAATGTGTTATTTACCAAATCTCAGCACCACACCATATTCTGATTTCAACCCCCTATTATTACCACCATTACCACCACCACCACCATAACCACCATAACCACCATAACCATAACCCAACAATCCCAAATCCATTAACCTATCCAACACACCCACCATCAAATTAATGAGGTTATTTTTAAAAAAAAATATATAAACAGTTATACACATATATAAAAAAAAAAACTTCCCATCTATACATACATCAGCACACACATATAATATACTATTTACAATATTAAAAAAAAAAATTAATAATAAAAATAATAATCAAATTAAGGTACATCAACAACAAATAGCAATACCAATAGAAAATGAAATAATATTAATGTGTTAGATCATTTAGTTGTATAATTGGGAATTCCCTCCATATCTAAATATGATATGTAATATGGTTACTAAATTAGTAGGTTGGGATTTAAGTATTAATTGGGTGAATTGATTCATGCAGTAGTAACCAGAACTATATTTTACATACTTACATACATTAAACAATGCCCAAACCAGAGCTAATAACCCAACTTCTATCAATAAGTTTTATTAGTTATTTATAAATACCAAGCAGAAGTATAACATTATAAAAAATACATTATACAATATCGATGAAAAAATTTTCATTATAAATAGCATTCAGATATTGAAAGTAATAATTCCAACATCATCCAAAAGTTGGTTTATAAAACAATATGGTAATCACAAATCAATTACCATCATTGAATACATCAGCACGTGTGGTACTATTCTTCTTTTATTTATCATTTTTAAAAACACCTACCACCAATTTAACTAGTATACTAATAATATTAATGTATCAATAAAAGACTAGCTATTCACAATGTTATCCAATAAATAGATAGATAAAAATTTAAATATTTAATAACTAAAACAAATATTCAAACCAAAAACAAAAACTTCCAACAACTATACATATATACTATTATTAAATGGCCACAATAACCATATTAGTACAAAATTCATTAACTACTGTATTCAAAAGAATATCATTATTTTATATTTACCAATACATAACACACATTGTTTGTAATTATTAGATATTAAATTCAATACAATATATACTAAACAATACAATAATACTACAAATTATATTATACATAATAATATTATTAAAATTAATAAGCAATTATTCATTAGATTATTAGCAAAAGCTAGAAAAAATATGGTTTTTGGGGATTTAATCAAGTTAATATGGTGGAATATTAGGTTAATACCATATGACCTAAAAAAAATTCTATTTAAATTACAATAAAATAAAATTGCCCAATTTGAAGTTTTAAACTTAATTATAAAAACACCAAATTGTCCACAATCTGCCCATAAAATTATTACCAACATCCTTAATAAAGTTGGTTATTTACTTAATTCATCCACCATCAATTATATACACCAATTAAATAAAATGATAGAGAGAGCTATAAATGAAACCATTTTATTATATAAAGCTAATACCCAGTTACATACTGTAAATAAAAAGACTTCACAGAATAAACATAATAAACTAAAACTTATAAATACCCACATTCTAAATAACCAAAAAATTAATGAACTATAGCAAAACAAGATTATAAAATTAAACACCAAAAATGCAAAACCTAAAAAAAAACATAACCACCCTTATAGTAGTGGTAATAATCATAGCAAAAAATGTAACAAAAATCGCGGTGGAATTGGACATCCTCAAGATCATCCTCAAAAAGATGCTAAAAGGGGTATAAAAAATAATGCAAAAAATAATGCAAAAAATAATATAAAAAATGGTTCAAAAGATATTCAAAAAATAATACAAAAAATAATTCAAAAAATAATTCAAAAGATGACAACTATATAGATAAATAATAAAATGAACACAATACAGAATCTCCACATTATATTCTGAGTAAAAAAAATAACACAACACTACACTAAAATATGGTAAACAACACATTTCATAAAAATATAAAATTTTAAGGTTTAAAAATTAATATTAATTCGAATAATGTATGAAAAGTTCTAAAATTTTAAAATATTATTCTCTATAGTAATTTCTAAAATATATAATTTTATTTTATTTTTTTTGATTAAAAATAAATTTATAATAATTTTTTGAAATTCAAAATTTAATAATCCTCTTCTGCATGTGATCCTCTTCCCGGTGCAAATCGTTATATACTAATATATATATATAAATAAAAAGTTTTTTTTTTTTTATATATATGTATTATATTTATTATATTGTATTTATAAGTTTTCTTATTATTATTCTAATAATATAAATATTAAACATGTTAACAATAATTTTAAAATTATTAGACTATAATTATAATAATTATAGTAGTTGTAATAGTTATAGTAATTATGGTGGTTATGATAATTATAGTAGTGATGATGGTAATAGAAAATTAAAATCAGAATATATTAAATAAATTAATAATAATAG
>JAJTTV010000033.1:18038-32014 GCA_036971225.1 Arthrobotrys sinensis
TAATAATAATAATAATGTTGATAATAGAAGTATAATATAAAATTTTTATATTGTAGTTAAAATATAATATAGTATTAAGATATAGTAAATAATATATTTTATAAAAATATAAAATTTTAAGATTTACAAATTAATATTAATTTAAATAATGTATCAAAAATTCTAAAACCTTAATATATTATTTTTTTTAGTGGTTTTTAAAATATATAATTTTTTTAATATTTTTTTATTAAAAATAAATTTATAATAATTGTCACGACCAAGCCATATTCCATCCTAATACAAAAATAGGTTGGTATGATAAATATGATTTTTTTTTTTTTATTATTTTTTTATTTTATAGAATTATTTAAGTTATAATTTTTTGGAAATTTGTTTATCAAAATTATTAGTTTGTGGTTTTAAAAATATTTATTTACTTTTTGGAATTATTTTTTTTGGATGGTTTAGTATTTGTATTATTGGATTATTTAATCTAATTTTTAATTTTTATTATAATATATAAATTAAAAATAATAAAATTTTAAACTTTTTAATTTTCAATAATTAAAAAATTAAAAATTATGAGATTTTAGTTTTTAATTTTTAATTATTAAGAATTGAGGGATTGAGAAGGATGTGTATTTAGAAGATTATATAAAAAAACTTTATATATATAAGATTTTTTAAATGATAATAATTTTGGTTTTGAATTTTATTAATTAATTTATTTATTTGAATAATTAAAAGTATTTTTATTTTTTTTTTATTATTATATTTTTTATTAAAAATTAAATAATTAAATAATCAAAATAATTCAATTTGAAACTAATTATTTTAAAAAATCTTTATGGATAATTTGGGATAAATATAATATTTTGATTAATTTAATTTTTAATATGTGAAGGTATATATGTATATTGAAAAATAAATTTAATTATGATGATAATTATTAAGATGTTATTGAAAAAATCTTAATTGAATAAGGAATATAATTTTTAATAAATAATTTTTTTTTAAATATTAAATAAATCTATTAAATAGGATATAAATTATTAAGTGAGTTTGATTAAGAAAAGTAACAAATTTTAAAAAAAAAATATTAAATAAATTCAACTAAAAAAACAATAAATTTTAAGAATATATAAAATAATTAAATGTGTGATATTCAAAAATTTAAAATAACATTAATAAGTAACATATATATTAGTATAATGGAACTTAATTTAAAAATATCTGAGATTAGATTTTTAAATAAAAAATAGGAATTGGTTTTTTTTTTTTTAAATTAAATTAATTTTGGAAAAATATAATAAAATTATTTAAAAGTTTAAAAATATGTATGATATTGGGATATAATTTAAAATTATAAAAAAAAAATTTTAAAAACAAATTTATTGATAAAGTATTAAAAGTAGAGGGATTAGATAAGTTTAATAATAATTCTCATAAATTAAACTATTTTCTTACCTAATTTAATATTTATTTTTGATTTTAATTGATTTATTTTAGTATAGATGAGAAAAAAATCCTTGATATAGAATTATGATTTAAAAATTTTATTTAATAAATTTATAATATTATTAAAATTATTATAATATTAATTTTAATAAATAAAATATTAAAATTGTTAAAATTTTTAATAGTATTAAAGAATTTATAAATTTTTTTAAATAATAATATAAAAATAATAATAAAACAAAAAAAACTTAAAAGAAGTTTAAAACAATTTGTTAAATTAGTTTTGTATTAAATTATATTTAAAAATTTAATTTTATTATTTTTTTTGTTAATTAAAATAAAGATATTTTTAAATAAAAATAGAAGTAAAATTTTAAATTTAATATTTAACAAGATATTTTTTTTTTAAAAAAAATAATAATAAAAAAATAATTTATATAAAAATGTAATAATTTTTTATTAATATTAATAATATTTATTTTAAAATTAGATAAAATAATTAAAAATTAAAAAATAATAATTAATTTAAAATTTAACAAAATAATAAAAATAATTAAAAAAAAAAGAAATTTGATTAAAGGGAAGGATGGATAATATTATTTTAATAAAATTTATGGATTAGTTTTTATGGATTTTAGTATAATTTTTAAAAATGATATTAAATTAATAACTTTTTGTGTTAAAAATGTAATAAAAAAGAATATTTTAAAAAATTTTATTTATAAAATTAATAAAATAATATATAATAATATAAATAATTTTAAATTATAGAAAATAAGAAAATTAAAAAAATTTAAATAATTTAATTTATTACTTAAAATTTCAAAAAATTTAATAATAAATTTTTATAAAAAAAAAAATTAGATTTAAATATTTAAATATTAATTTTAAAATTAATTAATTATAATAATAAAAATGAAAATATATAAATTATTATTTTTTTTCTTAATTATTTTTTATATTTTTTTAATTAAAAAAAATATTATTAATTTTGGAATAATCCTTTTTAAAGGAACTATGTTTTATATAAACAAAAACTAAATGGATGTTTTTAATAAATTTATAAATAAAATCATATATATTATGAATGATTGGTTTATGAATAGCAAAAACCACTTTAATATTTTAGAATATATTTTAAAATATAATTTAAAGTTATATATAATAAACCCATCCTTAATAAAGACTTAGATATATATTTTAATAACTAAAACAATAACAAATTTTTAAAAAAAAAATAAAAATAAAAAAAAAGAATTTGAAAAATCTATAACAAATTTAAATAAAAAAAAACAATATTACCCCAATTATAAAAAAAATATTTAATAATAAATAAAACAAATCAATAAAAAAAGTGTTGAATTATATTAATATTATTATATTTTTAAAATTGTTAAAATAATAAAATATACATCAGTGTAACGAAGCTCTCCCAGCATAATAAACTCCAAACAGAAATCCAATTAAATAAAAAAGTCCTCAAAATAATCATAGAAAATATCCAAACAATACTGTGGTTAGAAAAAAAATTATATAATGTAATACAAATTGTAGATTTAGAATAAAAAAATATTTAAATTCAGATTGTATAATTTATAAAATTATATTATTATTGTTATTTTAGTATATATAGTAAAAATTTTGTTTAGGTTTTTACCCTATATAAATTTCTAAATTATCAACAAATAATTCATATTTAATTCAATATTTTATATATCTGAATATTTAATTTAGATTTATTTTTTATCTAATTCAATATTTTATGTTCAAATATCTAATTTATAAATTTAACTCCTATTCAATTTAATATTCTATATCTAAATATTTAATTTACAAACTTATTTTTTATTTAATTTATTTTGTTATTTTTTTGTTAATTATTTATTTAAATTATTATATTTGCTATTATATATTTAAAAATTAAATAATAATTTAAATCTTAATTTATATACATATTAGTATTTTATTTTGTCTTATAATATTTATATATTATTTTGATATTTTAATTAGTTTATATACAATTTTTTACATTTTATTACTTTGTAATATTTTATTAATTTAATATTCAAATGCTTATTTCTGCTATTAATCTTCCAAAATTCTCTAAAAAATAAACTATAACTATCATGGCTGTTTTTGAATATTTTAAAAATAATCTAAAAATAATTATTATTTTTATTTTTATTTTTATTTTTATTTTTATTTTTATTTTTATTTTTATTTTTATTTTTAAATTTAAATTTTTAAACCCCAATTTTTTTGATAATATAAAATTTTATAAATTTTAAAATTTTCTTATTCAATTAAATAATAAATATGAAAAAGAATAAATCAAATTTTAAGAATTAATAATAAAATTTTTTTATGTTATTAGTTTATTAAAGGAGAATTTTATAGAATTTTTTTTTAATAAATATAATATTGATGAAAAAAAGTAGTTATAAATTTTGTATAGAGAATTTATAATATAATTTAAAAAAGTTTTTGGAGATTTTGATTTTATTAATATTGTAGAATAAAAATTATGAAATTTTAAATAAATTAATAAGTTTTTTTTTAGTTATTTTCTGGAATTTAGGTATTTAATAAGATATTTAAATTACAATAATATTATATATATTATTTATTTATAAAATAAATTATATATTAAAATTAAAGAATTTTTGATTATATAAAATATTTTGTTTTTAAAATTTAATAAATTTATAATTTTTTATTAGAAATTTAATAATAATTAGTAAATTTTAAATATAAAAAAAAAATTTAGATATTAGGCCAATATTAGTTTATTTTGAAAATAAATATTATTATAAATATCCTAAAAATTACTTAATTATTTTAATTCTATTAATTTTTTACTACAGATTTGAAAAAAAAAAATATTTTGACCTAAGATTTATAAATTAATTTATTAATAATATTTGAGAATAATTAATTTAAAAAAAAAAAAAATAGATATTATATTTAAAAACTTTATTTATATTATACCAAAAATAGATATTTTGTTAATAATTGTTTAAATAAATAGGTTTTAAGATTTTTTAGAAAATTTACAAAATAAGTTTTTTATGATCTTCATTTGATCTGTACTTAAAATATTTAAAAATTTATTTATAAGAATATCCAAAATGAGATAATATTTATTTTAAAATATTAATAATAAGAAAATATTAAAGAAAAAATAAAAAAAGGAGATGTTTAATTATATTTTGTAATATATAAGAAAATAGGATTTTATTTGTTATTTAAAAAAAAATTTTGTTTTAAAGAATATTATGAATTTTTTTTATATTATAAAACTTATTTTCTTATTTAAATTTTTGAAGAATATCTTATTTGAATTTTATATTAAAATTTTTATTATTTTATATTTTTATTTTTAGAAATTTGTTAATATTTTTGTATATTTAAATAGTAATAATATAGGAATATATATAAATTATAAATTTATAATTAAAAATGATTTTTTATTTTATTTTAAAAAGATTTTTAAATTCATAGAATATTTTAATAGGAATAAAAAATTAATCAAGAAAATAACTTAGTTTAAAATAAAAATTTAAAATTATGAAAAAAATTATTAATATTGATATTATTAATATTATTAAATCTTTTAATTTAGGAAAATTATAATATAAAAAACATAACATCCATATCAATTAAAAAAAAAAAAAAAAAATTAAATATACCTAAAATGTTTATTAAAAATTATGATTATTAACATCAAAATTTTCAAAAAAATTATAAAATAAAAATAAATTATTTATATCAATAATAAGATTATTATTGAAGAATTTGTTAAATTATTTTAAAAATTTTAAGNATATACCTAAAATGTTTATTAAAAATTATGATTATTAACATCAAAATTTTCAAAAAAATTATAAAATAAAAATAAATTATTTATATCAATAATAAGATTATTATTGAAGAATTTGTTAAATTATTTTAAAAATTTTAAGATTTAATTAAAATATTTTTTTTTTTTTAAAAAAAAAAAAAATATTACTATTTTTTAAAAAAAAAAAAAATATATCAAAATTTTTATTTTATAAAATATTAAATTAATTTAAAAATTTTTACAATTAATAAATAAAAAATATTTTTAAATTTTTAAATTTTGGATTAAAGAAAATATAATTAAAAAATTTATTTAAAAATTTAACAATTTATAAGAAATATTTATATTTTTTATTTTTAAAAAAAATTAAATATTAGTATTATTATTAAAAATTGATATCTTCTATTGTACATTGATAAAATTCTTAATAGATTTAAAAAAATTAAGTATTTCATTTGATTAAACATCTATAAAGTATATAACTAAATTAGAATAATAAAAAAAAAATAAAGAAAAAATAGTCTTCTGAATTAGATATAATTATTTTAAGTTTTAAATTATATACTTCAAATTAATTAATATATTAATTATTTTTTAAATTTATATTAATAAAATTTTATGATTTTTTTTAAATAAATTTTATATAATTTATTTTAATAATATTTATATTTATAATAATTTAAAAAATATATATATATATTTAATATATTAAAAAATTTTAAAAGTTTTAATAAAAATAAATTTTTATATAAAATTTTTTAAAGATAAATTTTTTACCAAAAAAACTAAATTTTTAAATTATATTATTAAAAACAATAATATTAAAATAAATTTAATTAAAATTTAAAATATATTAAATTAAAAAAAAATTTTAAAATTTTTAAAATTATTAAAAAAATATAATTTTTTTTTAAAATTTATAAATTTTTATTAACAATTTATTAAAAATTATATAAAAATAACTAAATTTTTTATTAAAAAAATAAAGAAAAATAAGTTTTTAAAATATTTTAATAAATATTTATAATTGTTACACCTATCCCAGATCTTCTTTATTAAAATTTCCTAAAACAACTAATTCACTCTATTAAACCATTCTCTCTATTTAACTATTTAAATGTCAAAAAGAAATATATATTAACAAATAAATAAATAAATAAAATAAAAATATAACAATATATAAAAATAAAAATATTTTTAAATACTTAAGTATATTAGATAAATAATTAAATAAGTTGATTAATAAAATTCTAAAATAAGTTGAGAATTATTATTATTTAAAAAATCTTATATATATATAAAATTTTTTTATATAATTTTTTGGTTAAATATCCTTTTTAATTTCTTAATTTTTAATAATTAAGGATTAAGATTTATAATTTTTAGTTGTTTAATTTATTAAGAGTTGAGAAATTTAAAAATTTTGGTTTATGTATTATATTAAGAACTGAGAGTTAGATTAAATAGTCCAATAATATAGATATTGGGCTATCTAAAAGGAATAATTTTAAGAAACAAATATACGTTTTTAAAACCATAAGTTAATGATTTTTATAAACAGGATTCCAAAAAATTATAATTTAAATAATATTATAGAATAAAATAATACTAAAACAAGACTTATATTTATCATATTAAAATATTCCAGATTAAGATGGAATATATTTTAGTCATAATATTATCTCCTTTTTCAAAAGAAATTTTTGGTAGGGGATTTTTTATAAGGGATTTTTTAATATAAGAAAAATTATATTAATAGATTATATTTATAAAAAAGATTTTTTATATGGGAGATAATGAGGTACAAAAATAACTTCCAAAAAAATTTCTTATAAAAAAAATCTTCTTATGGGATTCTTTCCATGTGGGATACAGGATTATATAAATAACATGTGTATATAAGGATTGTCTTCCTTTTTTTTAATTTCAAAATTAATTTAAATTATTAAATATTTTTAAAATTAATCTAATTAATATATAATAATATGTAATCAAACAAAATTATAAAATTTTGTATTAAAAAATATTCAATAATTAACCACTATCACATGCTTATATCAGAATTTTAAAATTTTAGAATCTTAACAAAAATTTTATACAATTATTACAAAAGGCTTAATCACCAATATCTTTTTTTAAACAGGATAAAATCTTATTGTTACACCTGTCCTAGGTCTTTTTCGTTGGATTTTTTAAAATAGTTAGCTTATTTTATTAAACCATTCTCTTTATTTAACTACTTAAATTTTAAAGGGGAAGTATGTGTATTCACAAGTAGGTAAATAAGTAATATAAAAATGTAACAGTATATAAAAATAAAAATGTTTTTAAATATTTAAGTATATTGGTAGATAATTAAATAAATTAACTGATGAAATTCTAAGATAAGTTCAAAATTATTATTGTTTAAAAATCTTTATATATATGATGGAGTTTTATGTGAATGGGTATATGTATTTATAAAATATTGTTATATCAAACAAGGTTGTTTGATTAGGTGAAATTATCTAATCAAACAAAATTATTTGATTAGGTAAAATTATTGAATTAGGTAATTATAAATTAGTTGGTAATATAGAATATTACTAAATAATTCAATGGTGTAGATACTAAACCATCATATCCAAAATAAAAAATATTTTCAAAAAACAAACATGAGTGTAGAAAAGTAAGTTAATAATTTTGATAAGCAAAACTTCAAAAAATTATAATTTAAATAATCCTATAAGATAAAAAAATGGTGGAACAAAAAACATGTTTGTTATGTCAAAACATTTCCATATTGGGATGGAATATGGTTGGGTTGTAACACTATCTTTTTTTTTAAGAGAAATTTTTTTTGGGAAATTTCTCATACAAAATTTTTTTATAAGCAGAATGTGGTGCCATATGGGGTAATAAAATTAGAAAAAAATTTTATATAAAAAATATTCTCATATGAAAATTTTATAAAAGAGAATATTTTATAAGAATTTTTCTTGTATGAGTATATTTTTTCTAATAATATGGTTATATAATTAAACATGTTATATAATGGTGCAGTAGTAATAAAAATCAGGATTTTAAATTTAAACCTTTAAATAATCTTACAAAGATAATTAATATATTTTTATTATAAACGTAAATGGTATCAAAAAAAATTTAAAAAATTGAAAGTTTTTGTTTGTTAAGGTGAGGGAGAAACTTATATAGCTTATAGCCAAGGAAGGGTCAATTACCATTATCGTTTGTGATTATTATCTAAAGAATGATTATAGGTGTATTGTGATGGAGAGTTTAAGGCATTATATAGTTTATATTAAACAGAATAAGGTGGGTTGTAATGTAGTTTTTTGTAAGTATTGTTTTTGTAAGAGTATTTTGGGATTTTTTTCAATAATTTAACTAATCTTTTTCCTAATAAAATGTATTTTATAAATCCAGGATTAAAAAATAACGGAGTTGAGAAAAATTTCTAGTCATTTTAAAGAAATTCAAGCAGAAGTACAAAAATGTTAAACAAATTTGTTGGAATTTTAACTGCAGCTTTTTAAGGTGTTGGAGAGTTTTTAAACAATAACAGTTGAAATGATTTGTTGTTAAAAATAAATGAATTTTATTATCAAAAAGTATTGAGAGAGTATTTTTCATGTAGAGGTAGTTTTATATAAAAAAAACATAACAAATAAATTAAATAAAAAAATTCCAAAAAAAAAGATTGAAAAAACAATACAAAAACTGTTAAACTATTTTCATAAAAAATTTTTTAAATCATTTAATAAATATTTAACATATAACAAAGAACAAAATATTACTTAAAAAACTAAAATAAAAAATTCTTTCACTTTCTTAAAAGTTAATATAAATTTCAATACTTTAAAAGAATTCATTAATTCATCTTTATAGGTAAATCAAATATATATTTTTTACTCCTTATTATTTTCGTGGTTTTTTTTATTTTCTCTTAGATTCTGTTGTACCCTGCTTAACAAGTATTTGAGAATTTTTAAAATAATCCTGAATGAGGTTAGGTGATATATTATTTTCTAATTACCATAAATTGTCTTTTAGATTATAAAATAAAAACCATCTTACAAAATATTCATTTTTTTTGTTGGGTTTGTTAAGAATCTGATCAATGTTATATTCAACAAAATTGTCATATTTGATATTTTTGTTTTTGGAATTTTCTCATAATCCTAGTAAAACAAATTCTAAAACTAATATATAAAAAGTTCTATGGATTTTAGTTGATTCAAATATATCTAACTCATATTAATATTTTCTGAATTGTTTTTTGATAATATAAAGGTTAAATTTTTAATAATCAAATTTTTTGTTAAAACAACATATTTTCAAATTTTGTGTAAGTAAATATATTTTATCTCCTTTTTTTAGTAAAAGAGTTTCTTTTTGGTTTCAATTGTAGTAGTATGATATTTGTTCTTAAAAAAATTATAGGTCTTTTCTTAAATTACTATAAAAATTTTTTATAAATTCCATGTGTTTTTTTGCTTTAGGTATAACTTCCTTAAACTGAAGAGGTGGTAAAAATACTTTTAATATTTATTTTCTTAAAAATTCATAAAATACATATTTCAAAATAAAATATAGAGAGGTATTATACATGAATTTTACCATTAAAAATAGATTAATTTAATTAATTTATATAAAATTTAGAAAATTTCTAAAATAAATTTCCAAAATCTAAATAAATCATTTTGAAACTTTATCAATTTGGATATATCCTTTAATAACAATATTAAACTTAATACCAGTTTAGTTCATTAATAATTACCAAAATTTACTAATAAAAAAAAAATCTCAATTAGAAATATATTTTATTTACACACCATATTTACTAAAAATATGTTGATTATAGATTTGTTAAAATTTTTTAAATTTTTATTGGTTATTTTAAGGTATAAAAATAACCATTTTAGTCAATTTATTGGTTATGACCAAAATTTTGTTTATACAATGTATTAATTAAAAAATCATATGCTGATGGTAATTTTTAAATAAAGTTATATATAATAATTTTAAAAAGTGTATTAAAAATGTTATGAGGTTATAATGTTTTATAAAATTTATATTAATTTAACTTATTTTTATAGTATATATTGTATGTTTTGATATATTTTTTAATGTGTTTGTATATTTCAAACCAAAAATAAATTTTGGTGATTATTTTTTAGATGTGGTTAATTTTTAAATGATCATATGTTGGGGTATTATGGTGTTAAGAGATGATATCTATTTGTAGTTTTTTTATCAGGATGTAAAAAATATTTTTGAATAAAATGATTTTATTCTAAATTTTAAAATATTTTAAAAAATCTACTAAATTTTCCAAAATTTTTCTTAAAACAAAATCATTTCTATATGTTTTGAGAAATTTTTTATGAAAAAAGTTTTCAAAAAAATATTTGGTGAAATTTAAAACCTTATTGATGGTGATATAATTTTGTTTTTTTTTTAAAAATAGCTTTTTTATCTAATTCTATATTTTTAACTAAATCTGGTTGGTGGTTGATGGCATCAACCAAAGCATTTTTTTTTTTTTTAAAATAAAAAATTTTTATGTTATATTTATTGAGGGTTTTTTATTATTAAATTTATCATTGGTTAAGTTTTTTGGTAATTATGAAATAAATAAAATTTTTATAATTAAATAAAATAGTAAAGGGTTTTTTGATTTAAAAATAAATGTGTTATTTTTTATATGTTTTTATGATAGTTATAAGTTTTTTATTATGAATAGGATATCAGAACTGTGTAGCATTAAATTTATAAGAGATGTAGGTAATTAAATACCATTTATTATCTGGGTGTAATTAAAGTAAGTAAGCTTTTAGAATTGTTATTAAAACATTTATTTTTATTTTAGTAGGTAGAGTTAGATTGTAGAGTTGGAGAATAAATACAAAAATAAAAGTATTTTTAAAGATTTAGAAAGTTTTTATTCTCAAGGGTATTATTTTAAATTTAACATCCTTTTTCGTAAATTCAATAAAAACAGTAGATATGAAGTTGTATTTTTTAATAAAGTAATAATAATAATTATAAAGTTTTAAAAATAATTATATATCAATAATATTTTTAAGTTTGGATTAATTTTAAATAATTTGAATTTTCTTAAAATCCATTTTGATTTTATTGGGTATAATTATAACTTTTAAAATTTTAATTTTTGGTGTATTAAATTTTAATTTTTTTAAGGTGATTTATAAATTTCATTCATTAAGTGTTTTTAGGATTAAATTAATATGTTTATGATATTTTTCTTTAATTTTACTATAAATAAAAATATTGTTTAGGTAGATGATACAAATTTTATCAATATAATTGTGTAAAACATAATTCATGAATGTTTGAAAGGAGGCTAAAATATTAATTAAACTGAAAAACATAACCAAATATTTAAAAAATTTGTAACAATATTTAAATATAGTTTTCCATTTTTTTTTAGAATTGATTTATATGTTATATAATGTTAATAATGTTAAACTTAATAAAATATTTAGTTTTTTTAAACTGGTTGAATAATTTGTTAATAAATAAAAAAAGACCAATATTTTTAATAATAATAATATTTAGATTTTGGTAGTTAATACAAATTTAAAATTTTTTATTTAATTTTGGTATAAATAATATAAAATATCTAATTGGTAAATTAGAAAGTTGAATATATCCATTTTTAAAATTTTCTTTAATATATTTTTAAAAAATGGTTATTTTTTTTTCAATATAAACATAAATAAATAAAAATTTTAATTAAATTTTTTCTTTAAAAAATATAATATGTATAAATTAATTAATTTCAAATAATAATTTGTTTTTTTTGGGGGGTTTAAACACTCATTAAACTAATTTATTAATCTATTTAGGTACTTTTTTTTTGTAAAGTTAAATCAGTTCTTTAATTTTAAAAAAAACAATTTTAATAAAATGAAATTTATTTTTAAATCAAATTTTTAATTCTTTTTATAATATTTATTAAATAAAATATAAATAAATTTCTTATCCCATTTTTAACTTAATAAATTATATTTTTTCTTAAAGTTATTAATAATTACACCAAAAAAACTCAATAATTTATTATTTTTAGTTAATATTTGGATTATATTCATATAACCAATTATATCCAAAAACCAAATCATATATAAAATCAAAAATATTCATAATAATAATTTTGAGGTATTTTTTAATAAAAAATAAAAAAGTTATTTCATAAATAACCATTCCCAAAAGAAATTAATCAAAAACTATAACATAAATAAAATCAATTTTAAAAATTTTTGGTAAATTAAATTGTTCAACTATTTAAAAGTTAATATAATATATTTTTATTTTGTTGTTAACAAGGGTATTAACAGTATTTTCATTAATATTAACAATAATTATAAAATGATTTTTTAAAACGAGTATAAAAGTTCAAATTGATTTTTAATTTATAACATAAAAACTAAATTGTTCAAATGGTATTTGTTTTTGAAATTATTTTAGTTTAAATTTTTTAAAAAAAAATTGTTTTGTATGAAATAATTGTCTAAATAAAATTCTTATTCAAAATTTTTAAATTCTAAATTAGAATTGTATTTATTGGATTTGTTTGTGGGTTTATCCTTTTCATCTTATTTTAAAAAATTTAAAATATTAATAAGAGTTTTAGAGAAAAAAATAAAATATAATTTTTATAAATATTTGTTATTATTATTTTTTTTTATATTTTTTTATATAATTCTTGAATTTTTTGTATTTTTTAAAATTTTTGGGGTAAAAAGGGTATTGTTATTTGATAAAAATATCAATAAAAAATTTGAGGGTATATTGATTTTTTGTTTGTTTTATTTATTTTGTAGTATAATATTTGTATAATTTGAATTTTTTATATATAGTAAGTACAAATGTTCTTTTATATTTATTTTTCTAACATATCTACTAGATTTGGTAGGTTTATCTATAAATTATGGGGGAATAAAAAATATGATTAAAATATTTTTTTTAATAATTTTTGAAATTAATTTAATTTTGGTTATAATCATTCTTTTCATATTTTTTTTAGTATTATATCATTTAAATCCATATAAAAAAAATTTTTTTACAATATTAATATTTGTATGACATAGTTTAATACCATTAGAAAAAATTAATTGTGATTTCATATCTAATAATTTAATACTAATTACAATAATAATCTTAACAAAGAAGAAATTGTTTGTTGTATAGTTTGTAATTAACAAAGATTTTTTTACAAAGGTAACAAAATTATATTTTTAAGAAAATTTTTTATTTAATAATTATGTAAAGAATTTTATATTAATTTATGATAATTTCAAAATGTTGAATGGAGAAATAATATATTTACCAGTTGTAGGTTATTTTTTTTTTATAGAATTTAATTATAATGTAGAGAGTAACATATTAATATTTTTTTTTTTTAGACTATTTAAATTTTTTAATAAAATTATATTTTGTTATTTTAATAATTTTTGTAATATAGTAATGTTGGTATAGTTTAATATTTTTTTTATTAATTTGTTCTATCTATTGTTTGGTTTTTTTTTTTTTATTGGGGTAGTATTTTTTTTATTTTTTTATTAAATTTTATTTTTTTTTTTTATTTATTTTTTTTTTATTTTTATTTTTTTTTTTTTTTATTTTTTTTTTTTTTTTTTTTTTTTTTTTTTTTTTTTTTTTTTTTTTTTTTTTT